>JAMBUN010000325.1:0-154403 GCA_030271035.1 Microascus cirrosus | reverse complement strand
AAAGAGAGTGAGGTTCTGGGGTCTTTGATATTTCAAATTCGCGCTGTGAAAGCCTTCACTGGATGAGAAAAATGTCTTTGACCTGCCTCTCCAGCCAGGACCAGGGTGAGAAGGCGCTAATTTGGCGAGGCAGGTGGGGTGTGCGCCACCACCGGATGGGCCTTCCTTTTCTGCCACGTCAGACCGCCCAACTTCTTGTGACATCAAACTACCCCAAGGCTCAGCCCGCCCTGGTCTTTCAACGACTCCGGGGACAACATACGGTTCAAATTTCAGCTATTTGGTCAAACGAGCATATTACGAGGCGAAAGGAAGGCACAAGACTTTCCAGAATTACCCAAAAGTTGGCGTTCGCCCTCTATCCGGGAGCTTCACTTTCGTGATCTGCCGGATGACACAGGCTTCATCCTCGACGGTTGTCTTGCGATATCGAATCTCTAACCTTGAAAAATCACCTGGAACAGGCATATCTGCGTGAATATACGGTACTATACCTACCCGCGCGCCGACGACACAGCGATATCGCACGCAGGGATCGGTGCCTCTGGCTTCCGTCTCGAACCGGCCAAGTCCCAGCCGTGAAAGCGAATCCGGGATCGAGCAAACCACAGTTCGGGCTTCAGCTAGCGAGATCGAGATTCTTCTGGGGGACTGGAAAGTAATCTTTTCTCCGGGGGTAAACCGCGACTGCGTCACTGTTCGACCAACCCTGCTAAGAACGACATCCCGGTTCCGCTGCTGTGGAATGCGTTCGCGCCTAAGGCACCGGCCGCGATACGTTCGAAGCCTCGCATCCCAGGACTGCCCCTGACACTATCTGCGCCAAGATTAAATTCATTCTTTAAACCGTGAAAAGCTCCCATACTTTCATCTTCGATTGCTTTCTCCTTCTCGCAGCTTGAATCGGGTCGCCTGGCCACCCGCGACATGTCACAAGGAGGCGTTCCATACCCGGAGATGTCCGCGCTCGTCGGGCAGCTTAACAGCAATAGCTTGCTTGTCCGACAGCTCCAGGCTGTCTGTGGTAACAATGGGTTGAGTCGCGGCGGCGTGAAGGCGGACTTGCGCAACCGTATCATCAACCGTAAGCTCCTTTCCCACCCGCCCCTCATTCTCCTGTGTACTTAGAATACGCTAACTTGTATGTCTCCAGTCGTCCAGACAGCGTATACCAATAACGACACGGCACTTTTCTATAAACTCAAAGGGGAAATCGAGAACGTCATTGCTGGAAGAGGAATTGGACCACCGCCTCTGATACCACCGGCATCCCAGCCGAATTACCATGCTTCATCATCCATGTCCTCATGGAATCGGCCGTCACAACCACCATATCCCGGGAGACCCAACCCTCCCAGCGCTCCCGCCATACCCCACTCAAACACACGCATTTTCAAACCGAGCCCGTTCTACGAGACTCAAACACTGATAGGGAAGATCCACGAATGTCCTGGTGAGTTAGCAACATAGTGATCCTCGCCGTGAAAATGCTAATTATGTGATTCCGGTAGATATGGCGCACCATAGAAATACCGTGTCGGCGCCCATCAGGCTTATAGACCACCCGGACCTCGAGAAATGCGTGAATAGCAAGGAGTACAGGGTAATGGTGTTCTGCGCTGATGGTCTTTCTGGGCCTCAAGACATCACTTTTCCCCATAGTTCGGAGATCAAGGTGAATGGTGGTGAGGTCAAGGCCAACCTGCGGGGACTAAAGAAGAAGCCTGGCTCAACACGGCCCGTGGACATCACAGACCACCTGCGACTGAGAAGCAGCTATGTTAACAACGTCGATTTCACCTACGCGCTCACGACGAAGGTAGGTTCCCACTGGATGACTTACATTTGCCTCGGCGCCCTCCTCTGGCTGTTGTGGTCGAGCTATTCGCGTAATAGTGGCCCGCATTTGGCTGACATATCTCCCACTCACAGAAATTCTATCTTGTCATCTACGTGTGCAAGGTGACAAGAACTGAAGATCTCGTGGCGCGAGTACGAAATGGCAAGCGGATTATGAAGGATACCGTAATCCGCGACCGTAAGTATTGGCACTGCAACAACCAAAGTGGGAATATGTCGAATAAATGAGTATTGACGTATCTCTCATAGTGATCAACAAAGCGAACGATCCGGACATTGAGGCGACGTCCCAAGTGATGTCGTTGAAATGCCCGTTGTCATACATGCGGCTCAGCCTTCCTATCCGAGGCGTCGGCTGCAAGCACGAAAGGTGCTTCGACTGCACGTCGTACCTCCAGCTGCAAGAACAAGGGCCGCAATGGCAGTGTCCGATATGCAACGGACATGTGCCATTTGAGCAGCTGGCCGTTGATGAGTGAGTAAACAAGTATTACGTGCTAGCCAGCCTCAGGCCTCGTCTTTAACCTGTTCCCTTGCATAGGTATGTCTTGGACATCTTGTCGAAAACGCCAAGGGACTTGGAGCAAGTGACCATTGAGCCGACCAACGGCGAGTGGAAGGTAGCGGAGTCGCCTCGTGCAGTGGCACCGAAGACGAAAACAGAAAGTTTCGAACTTCTCGATGACCTCGAAATAGCATCGGCAACTCCAGTCAGCGGTGTGAACAAGTCCTCAGTAACTCCGAGCAGATCTATCGCGCCGAGTATTGGGACACCAATAAGCGATGCCCGCGATAGCCCCGCGATGTCCTCTCGTCTAGGCGGAGGCACGAGCGCCAAACGGCCGGCGGCGCCGGTGATTGACCTCACTCTCTCGTCGGACGAAGAGGACGAAGTGAGGCCCCCGGCGCCGAAGCGGCAACAACTGGCCTTCAATGGGCTCATGAACCAGAGTTACAACGGCTTCTATTAAAGGACGCACTCTCGGTTGCGGGGTTTCACATGCCTAGGCGCAGAGCGTATTTCTCTTGGCTCTTATTTCATTTGCTGGGGTCGGCGCAAGGAGGTCTACAAGGGATTCTTAGCCAAGGAGGGAGAGGTGTACATTACGGGCTGGATAAAGGGGACTACATGTCGTGTCAATCTCAAGGACTGACGCGGAAAGGGGGCGGAGTTGTGTTATCATGCGGGACACCGACTGCAGAACAGCTTCTTGAGAGAGCTGGAGGGCAAGTCCCCTATTGCTGATACCCAGGAAAGGCGAGGCGCAACGGTTTAGGGGGGCGTATGTAGACGATGAGCGAAAAGGATCTCTTTACAATATTATTGCATGTACTTATGGTCTTGGGTGTCATACGGGAGTACGACAAGTACCTTCGCGGAGGACGTCGTTGGGATATTAGATCACGTGATGTCACGGAACGCGTTTAGCCGGGTTCGCTGTCCATTCGAGAGGCCCCTCAGGGTCCTTGTCGACAACGGCCGCGTGTAAATACTAGTTTAAGCAACTTACACCCGCCCATTGTTCACGAGACTATCAGAGTTCGTGACTGAGCCGTGTAAGTTCTGGCACCGCCTCGAAGCTGGACATCTTCCTAAATTCGTCCGACGTCCAGCTCCATTCCCTCCTTTCTGAGGCCCCTATTTATAATTGGAATACCCCTTTCTTCTTCTTAACAAACGGCTGATCGATTCTAGGCCCGCCTATTCTATTAGACCCGCAGGCGGTTGCGGATTTTGAGAGAGAAGTGAGCGGGCTGGAAAAGCGGATGAGATGAGGGATGAAAAGGCGTCATTAGCTTTTGTCCGAATCGGTGCTGCTGGGTGCGAAGCTCATCGCGAGTCTGCATCGCCCCGCGTCCATCAAGACGCCGCGCCGTCGAAATGGCGCGCTCTCTGCTCATTCCGCTTGTCGTGGTCGCTAACTTATTGATACCGGTCGCAATACTTGTGTTTGCGCGCGGCTTCTTCCCGTACAAGCCGTTCATCCCGGGCCTCGCGCACTATGAGCCCCTTGAGGAGTTCGGGGAGGTGCCGGGGGCTCCATTTGACCGGCTTATATTCATGGTTGTAGATGCGCTGAGGAGGTATGTGTCCTGCCTCCTTGGCGGTTAGGCTTCGTCATCTTGGTGACAATGAGTCTGTGATGTTAGAGGAGCGAATTTGGCTGACATGAGAACTAGTGACTTTGTGTACTTGGGGAACTCGGGATTCCAATTCACGCAGGAGTATGGCCTACTCATCCACCATTATCGTATCCAAATAATAGGGCTCACCTCTGTATTATCTTAGACTTATACATGACGGAGCAGCCATCCCCTTTACTGCGTTCGCCCGGTCGCCAACGGTGACGATGCCGCGCCTCAAGTCTATCACGACGGGCTCTATCCCGTCATTCCTCGACGCGATCCTGAACATCGACGAGGGCGACACGACGTCGAGCCTCGCCGCGCAGGATACGTGGCTGGCGCAGATGAGGGCCAAGGGCTCCGGAGAGCTCGTCATGTTTGGGGACGATACGTGGCTGAAGCTTTTCCCCAATACTTTTGGCCGGCATGACGGGACGTCGAGCTTCTTTGTATCGGTATGTTCAAGGATCCCTGCCCTTGCTGGTCGGTTTAAGAAGACATTGGAACTTAAACACGACTTGACAGGACTTTACCGAAGTCGATCATAATGTTACCCGGAACATCGGTGGTGAGCTGGAGAAGGATGATTGGAACACACTTGTTCTTCACTATCTTGGTCTTGATCACATAGGTCACAAGTCTGGGCCGCGGAGGTAAGAACACTAAACTGCAAGGGCCCCTTGTGTCGGCCGATACTGATCCCGTTGTATAGCTCCAACATGTTTCCAAAGCAGCGGGAGATGGATGACATTGTCAAGCAGTTGTACAGCGCCATGGAAAACAAGGAGCACCTCTCATCTACACTTCTTATCCTATGTGGAGACCACGGGATGAACGATGCCGGGAACCACGGGGCGTCATCTGCTGGCGAGACATCCGCAGCGCTGGTGTTCATGTCACCAAAGCTGAAAGCTATTTCATCCCCGCCTGAGACACCCGCGCCCTTTCGAGAGGATTTCCAATACTACTCTCAAACTGAGCAGTCCGATCTGGCGCCGACACTGGCGGGGCTGCTCGGGTTTCCGGTCCCCCAGAATAACCTGGGCGCATTTATTCCGGAATTCTTGCCCCTATGGGAACAAAGTTTGTCCTAACTCATCCGTTGTATCGGGCCCAACACACCAAATAGTGACTGATATCTTTCCAGGGACGGACCAGGTGCAGCTTCTTATCCGGAATGCGAGGCAGATACTCGGCGTGGCCACTGCAGCATTCGGAGAGGAGCTATTTGATCTCAATTCCAGCGTCGATCCTTGCTCTGACGCGAAGAGTGACGCCAGTAAGTTAGCATGCGGCTGGCGCCATATCAACAAGCAGCTATCTTCCTTCCCGTCCTATGAGGACGTTTCCCCTGAATGGATTCACGAAGTAACCAAAGTGAGAGCACATCGCGATCGATCTTAATGACATTTACTCGCTTACTAACACTTGCAAGTGGCTTCGGTCGGCCCAAGACCTCATGAGTAACATGGCAAGCAATTATGACATGCGCCTGCTCATCCTCGGCCAGGTTATAGCTGCCGCGGCCTGCATTCTCGTGACAGCGGGACTGAGCTCTGATGGCACGTCACACACACAGCCCCTTGCAGTCTTCGCTGTTATCACCCTTGCATACGGCATCATGATGTTCGCGAGTAGTTATGTGGAGGAAGAACAACACTTTTGGTACTGGGCAACGACTGCATGGATGGCGTCGTTGGTGCTTAAAAGCCGAACTAGGTGGGCTCGCTTCCCCCCTTGGGTTTACACCCGGCACATCACCAAGAGTCTATACACTCGCTAACCTACACCGAAGCAACAGGCTTCTAGGGACTTGCTTCTGGCTTGTCTTAGTTCTAGGTGCCACCCGTGTCATCAGAGGCTGGAACCAGACGGGCCAGAAGTTCGCCGGGGCGCCCGACATCGTAAAGACCTTCATCGCTCCGAACCCAAAGTTCCTCTGGTCCCTGATCTTGGCCACCTATGGCTGGCTCCAGCGCCGACTTACAAAGCCCTTTGGGAGAACTCCCCGCTCAATCTCAGTCTCGCTGATTGGGGCACTCGTGTTCACAGCGTTCACCTTCAAGCTCGCCTTTACGAACGAGGACTCTCCTGAACTAGTGGTAGAGCCCCTGTCCAGTCTTCACGATGCTATCCCCAATTTTTCCCTCGTAACTCGCGCGCGCATGGTCTTTGGTGGCGTACTAGGAATGGGATCGTATGCAGTTCTCCTTAGTCTCCGCGGTGGTCCTCATTCGGCGGATGCTTTCGGTAGGGATTTCACACTCCTAAGCCTGCACCCCGTCCTCATGCTGACTCTTGTTTTTCACAGAGATGCTGCACTACCTCTACACTCTAATCGCGCTCACCCAGTCCCGCGCAACCAACATTCCCCTGTTCCTCCTTTACGCTATCCAAGTCCTCTTCCTCTCTTCTGCTGACCTCTCCGCACCCGACCTTACCATCTCCTCCGTCCTCCTCCAGCACACCTCCTACTTCGCCCTCGGCGGCACCAACACCATCTCCTCCGTCGACCTCTCCAGCGCTTACAACGGAGTGAGCGGCTTCAACTTCCTAGCCGTAGGCGTTTTGACGTTCGTGAGCAACTGGGCGGCGCCCATCTACTTCACCTTAGCCACGACCACCCTGCTCCTTCGCGCCCGGACAAAAGCTGGCGGCGATGTCCCCATTTTTGGGAGGCATGTTGCCATGCTGACCACCTTCGTTGCATGGAGCATGCTCTTCGTCATGGTAGCATGTACTGTGCTAAGGACGCATCTGTTCGTCTGGACGGTGTTTTCGCCCAAATATCTGTATTGCATGGCGTGGAGTCTAGGCCAACATCTGGGTGTCAATATAGGGCTTGGAGGATTACTGTATTGGCTGGGGTCGAAGGCGATGAGATAAAGGGGTTGGTGATAGATAGCTGAAGTGCGACTCATGAATAACTGGCTGCATATGTATAATAGAACTGGATAGGTGGTTACATAGATGTGGTAATATGGCTGTTCATGCCTTGATCTTGCTAATACATGTTAACTTGCCCAACCATGCTGTTGCTGAGATCCATCAAGGCCAGAACGACTGTGCCCCAAAACCCCCTTACTCGCAAGATAATCGCCCGCTGTCCTCATTACGGGGAATCCAAAGGAAACTGTACGCTGCAGTTTAGCAACGGAAAACATGGATATACCCTTTATTACGACCTGCCCGCAAACCTCAATATGCCCGATTCCCAGTTCCCGCTCCGGAGTCATCAACATAAACCTTGCTAAGAAACATACTCGAGAAGCGCAACTCCAACTCGCAACGAACCTACGCCTCCTCATCCGAAAGTAGGTCATCAACCAATGAGGCCCCCTCCTTCTGTTCCTCCGCGGGCATAAGCGTCCCGTCACTCTCATCCTCCTCCTTGATGTCTGGCTCCACCCTCACCGCCGTCCTATCCTCTACGACCGTTCTGTCTTCTACTACGGTCCTATCCTCCATGACTGTCTTGTCTTCGCTAAGCACCGAAGTAGACACAGATGTGCTCCTGCTCGTTCGTCTCGCCGCGTCTTGCTGTTCGCCCAGAGCGTTGACAATCTTGCCGAGTGCCACGTGGATCTTGTACAACGCGTTACGCGACGTCGCGTCAGAGAGAAGCTTGGAGTCCACTGCGGCCTCAACCTCCTCGTAGAGCTCGCGGATCTTGTCCTCCGTCGAAGCTGGCGAGACGTAGAGCTTGCCTAGGAGCGGGGCGATGACCTTCTTTTCGTCCTCTTGTTTTCAATGTCAGTTCTGTTCCAAGGCCTCGCACTGGCAACTACGGGAGAAGAAGAAACGTAAAGAAATGGAAATGAGGGAAATACATACTGCTCATGTTTCCATTTAGCTTGTCCAGTATGGCGGCGGCCAGATCGAGGTGAACGTCTCCATTCACATGCTTCTTCTCCGGCTCCAGCGCCGCCCCGGGAGTGAAGCATTTGCGCGGGTCCGTCCAGTCGATAAGGCACGAACCGATGGAGGTCATGCTGGCCATCTCATCATCCACGTCTGCGTCGTCGTCCTCGAGACCCTCACGGATGTTGAAGAGTGCGTGGATGGCTTCGAGCGCAATGCTTCCCATGAGTGCCTGGTTCTCCGCACGCGAGTAGCAGAAGACAGGGAGGAAGTAGTTCAGGGCCTGCCGCACAGACTGGTTACCAGCCGAGGCCGGATCGAAGTAGGCGACCACGAGCGTTTTGAGGAGCTCTGCCGAGGCCTCGGGGTCAGTAACGACGCGACCTAGGAGGAGCTTCGAGACGGCGAGAGTGGCGGCCGCCTGCACCTCGGGGGCTTTGGAGCCGGACTTCAGCGCGCGGACGTAGATCTTAAGCAACGCCGGGTTCGCCGCGACGAGCTCCGCGCCGTGAACGTTGAGGATGTCCGTAAGGATGTGCAGGGCCGTGATCTGCAGCGCGGTGTGCCCCTTGGTGAAGAAGTGCATGAAGAGCGTCAAGTTCTCCTCTGCGAGTGACTTGTCGAGGAGGGAGCATAGACCCAGGCATACGAGGCCCCGCTCGCGGACGGGCGCTTCGTGGCTTCGTACGGCAGGTACCACGAGGTTGTTAAGCATTCCAACGAGGTTCTCGTTCTGCTGTAAGCTACCGGCAACATTGGAGAGCATGCACTGGACAATGTGCAGGCACTTCATGTTGATAACGATCTCCTTGATAGCCTTCTCGTGCGCCTCCTCCTCGCTAACCTCCGCGCTCTTACCGCGGCTTCGGCTTGGGGTGCTGTCGCTGCTGACGGCGGACTTGGCAGAGTGGAAGCTGTCCTCGACGTCGTCTGCAGGCTCATCATCGGCGATGGTGTCGTGGACATCAGCGACGGACTCGAGAACGATGCTACAGAACTCCCGCTCGCCGGCTGCATCCGACGCGCACATGTCCCGGAGGGCGTCAATCGTCAGCTTAGTGATCTCGTCCGGTAGCTCAGGAATAGATAACGTTTGACGTAGGAGGGCAAACATCTTCCTACGGCCGACCTCGTCCGAATAGTCAAGCGTCAGAGCAATGTGCAGGAGCTGCTCGACGATGAACTCCTGCTCAACCGTGTCCTCCTCGTCCTCGTCCTCCGCAACCTCCGTGCTTGCTATGCGCCGAATAGTGTCAATCAGGGCCTTATTGTATCGCTCTAGATAGAAAGCGAGCTTTGTGACCTCAGGCATCTTTTCCTCGATAAGGTGTTCGTATTTGCCATCCCCTTCGTTGCGGCAAAAGTCATTGTAGCTGCGAGCCATAAACACCGACTCCGCCGATAGGGTCTCCCAGAACTGGTCGTCGAAAGTTACTTCGTCACGATAGTCGGGCCGACCCTCCCAGAACCCCCTCATCGCCTCAAGAGCCACACCAGTCTCAAGTCCAGAGTTGATAATATCGATGCGCTCGAGTAGCTCGAGCAGTCCTTCGAAGCTGGGCGGGGCCGCTTCTTTCTGTACACCGTCCTCGGGCGGCGGCAGGCCCGCGCAATCCTCGATCCACCTATCGCGGAAGAGCCTGGCGGCTGCTTTCCGCACGTTCTCATCCCGGTCGCGCAAACCCCATCTCAGGAGCTTCTCTCTCATAGAGAGTGAGAGATGGCGGAAATCGCCGAGCGCAGGGAGCAGACGGGAGTAGACGGCCCTCCGTGTAGGCGCATCCTGGTCGCGAGCGCGCTCCAAGAGATAGGGGAGGGTATTGGGTAGGATGGGCAAGTTTACGAGGAGCGACCTCCGCACATCAGCACTCGGGTCGTTCTGAAGCACTTCCAGTAGCTTCTCAAGAAGTCCCGCGCCGGCGTCATCTTCGCTCTCGTCCGAGTTGCCGCCCTCATCGACCTGGTTGCCGGCAAGACGCCCAAGACCGAGAACAGCCTGGGCGCGTACCATGGCCTCCTTATCACGGACCCTCTTGAGAAGGCCGTGCCGTAGTCTCAAGAAAAGCTCATCATCAATCGCGTCGAGCGAGTTGATGACGTGAGACGTCAGTTGCGTGGACCGATATCTCACAAACTTGTCCTTGCTGGAGAGCAAAGGGAGGATTGTGTCTAGCAGGAAGGTCGTGAGCTTCGTGCTCGGCGTCTCGGGAATGACACTAGCATCCTCGTCGATATCGCCCAGCAGCTCGTTATCCTTGTCGCTCGCGTATCGCAGGAAGAGTCCGATAAATTTAATAGTCTTTTCTCCGACGCCCTCGCTCTTCTTCACGGGCATGATCCTCAGGACACAGCGCACGAACTCGGTGTTGAAGTCCTCCTCCAGAAAGTCGCCCGGCGACTGCTTCTTGGAGTCCGCGGGTTCATAGCAACACGCCTCCTGCAGCTTCCGGAGGTTGACTACCAGTTTCCTGTGTGTGGCAGTGGTCTTTTGCGCATCCTTGAATATGGCGCATACTTTTGGTCGTAGTTCGTTGTCCGGTGTCTCGACGGGGACATCGATCGCGGCAGACGAGGCCCTCGAAGTGGTGGAGGCACGGGACTCAGCGGCGCCGGATGCTTTGCGCGAGGCCGCCGTCGAAGAGCGGGCCGATCGAGCCGAAACCCGGGCGGGCATTTTGTGACTGTCGACGGTCTAGGCTATTTTTTCAAATTTCGTCCTTCGAAAATTAATGAGAGGGTGAAAGCGTGGCCGTCTCTCTCCCGGCTTGTGTCGTCGTCGCGAAGAGGGGAGATGTCGCCAACCTGCAGGCGCGACTTTGTTGATAGTGCGCTTGTCAATAAACTTCCCCATTAGGAATAGTTCCCCCTTTTTTGCATAAACCCCACCAATTGTCCCTTTCCGGGCGGCGAGGGGCGCGCCGTCGGCTATTTTTCGTTTATACTTCGATAAGAGAGCTCTCTAGATCTTATCAGCCAAGGCTGATTTTTTTTTTTCAAGGTAGTGGGGGCCTGGTGAAGAAACCGCCCTGGGTCTGGGAATATTGTGATCCCGTTTCCAGTCTGCCTCGTTCTCTTTCTACGGCAAATAGCAAGAAGTGGTGAGCCCGAGATCTCATAAAATGGCGCAGTCACCCAATTCGAAGAAGCGACAGAGGGAGGATTCCCCAGCGAACGGCGAAGAGCCGCTTAGCGACAAGGCCATTGAGGAACTTGCGAAGGCCGGGGCTATCATCGACACCGACCGAGTTCCTAAGCGACAGAGAGTCGAGGCGACCCGCTCGCTGTTCGTCAGGTCTTTACCGCCAAGCGCCACCAACGAGAGCCTGACTGAGTTCTTCTCTCAACACTACCCAGTGAAGCACTCAACCGTCGTCGTGGACCAGAAGACCAAGACATCCCGAGGATACGGTTTCGTCACCTTTGCCGATCCCGATGACGCGAAAGAAGCCAAGACCAAGCTTGACAACGTCGAGTGGGAAGGCCGGAAGCTAAGGCTCGATATCGCGGAGCCCCGCCATCGAGCGAAGGACTCAAAGCCTGAGATTGACACTGAGAAGGACAAGCGAAAGGCAATGCTAGAGGAGGCCCGTCGTCCTGCGAAGCTTATCGTGAGGAACCTGCCGTGGTCGGTGAAGAAACCTGAGCACCTGGCCGCGCTCTTCCAGAGTTTCGGCAAGGTCAAGTATGCCGATCTTCCTAACACTAATGGAAAACTCAAGGGCTTTGGCTTTGTGACCATGCGGAGGAGGAAGCATGCGCAAAAGGCCCTTGAAACTGTCAACGAGAAGGAAGTCGACGGAAGGACTTTGGTAGTTGACTGGGCGGTGGATAAGCAGACCTGGGAAGAACAAGCCCAGGAAGAGACGAAGCCTAGCTCGGAAGAATCTAAAGACAAGAAATCCAAGACAAAGGAAGATGCTTCGGGAATTAAGGACAGGATGAAGGAAAGGGGGAAGAAGGACGACACGAAAGAAAAAGCAAAGACATCGGAAAAGGAGTCCACTCCTACAGCAGACGAGGATGTGGCGGCTTTCTTTGCGAATCACATGGATAATCTCGAATCCGAGTCGGATTCGGACGACATGGACGAAGAGGACGAAGCTGAGGATTCCCAACAGGAGGGGGATAACGACGACGAGGATGAGCCCCATGATAACAAAAAAGCTGAATCGCAACCAGCCAAGAAGCTAATGACCGACAATTCGTCGACAGTGTTCATCCGGAATCTCCCCTATACCGCTACGGACGAGCAGCTCAAGGACTTCTTCAGGCACTTTGGACCCGTTCGCTATGCTAGGGTTGTCATGGACAAGACTACAGATCGGCCCGCTGGAACTGGCTTTGTTTGCTTTGTCAAACAGGAAGACTGCAAGGCGTGTCTCAAGGGAGCGCCGCGTCATCAACCCAACCCGGTTGGTGGCTCTAATATCACGCGCTCCGTGCTCCACGACGAGACGGTGGATCCAGAGGGGAAATACACCCTCGACGGCAGGATCCTACAGGTCGCCCAGGCCGTAAGCAAGGACGAGACGGCACGCTTTAGTAAGGACGGGGACAAGAACAAGGACAAACGGCGGCTTTTCTTACTTTCGGAGGGCGTTATCACAAAGTCGTCGCCACTGTACACTCTGCTATCGCCAGCCGAGATTAGGATGCGGGAGGCCAGTTTGACCCAGCGCAAGAAGCTTGTGCAGAGCAACCCGACTCTTCACCTGAGCTTAACGCGTCTGGCTATTCGGAATATTCCTCGCAACATGACTCCGAAGGATCTTAAGGAGCTTGCGAGGAAAGCCGTTGTTGGGTTTGCGGTAGACGTCAAGGAGGGCCGGAGAGAGCCCCTGTCTAAAGAAGAGAAGGCTCGTGGGGGAGAAGAGGCGAAGGCAGCGGAGCATGAAAGGAAGGTGAAAAATAAGGGACTAGTCAAGCAGGCCAAGCTGATATTTGAGACCAAAGACGGGTCCAAGGCTCCCGTGGCCGAAGGGAGCAGGAGCAGGGGTTACGGCTTTGTCGAGTACTGGTCTCACCGATCGGCGCTGATGGCGTTGCGCTTCCTTAACGGCCACCAGCGGGTGGATGATAGGGGAAAGAAGCAGCGCCTGATCGCTGAATTCGCGATCGAGAACGCGCAGGTCGTGAACCGCAGGAATACTCAGCAAGCGAAGTCCCGGGAATTGGTACATCAGGTGCCTGAAGAACCAGCTGCGCCTGAAAAACCTAATGGGCACGCGTCACGGGATGCTAAGGCTAAGGGACCCCATCACGAGCAAGGACGGTTCCAAAAGAGGAGTAAAGGAGAGAGTCGGGGCGGTAAAGGGAACAAGAAGACTGGGGTCCAGAGCAAGGCTGAGAGGAAGGATGGGTGGCAGGATGATGTAAAGCAGAGGCTTATTGCGCGGAAGAGAATGGTTAGAAAGAAGAAGGCTAGCGCTAGAAGTTGAGCTGGTGGGCGGTTGTTCATGTTTATAAGGCGATTCCTCTTGTACTGTACATCTTGCATCATATATAACTTATGAGGCAGATCTCGGCAGCTATACCTTGTTCTCACCAGTGCGATTCGTCTCCCCTGCTTAGCTCGGTCTTGCATAGGCGGACTGCTTAGTACCCCTATCACCACAGCGTGGGTTCCCATCCCACTCCCGTTTAACCCTTCTTGAAGCTTCGATACTCCGCCTGCCACATCTGCACCCGAACCCACTCCTCCAGGTCGTCCTCGCCCGGAATTCCCTTCTCTTGCGCCAGCCCCTCCTCGATCGCCGTCTGGATAACCACCTTGGCAACACCTACGCTCAACTCCCGCACGTCCTCGACATCGGGGAGAAGAGGCTTGTTGGGATGATGCAATGCGGGCGCCTTCGCGGCTAGAGCCTTTGACGCGGCGACGACCATTTTTTGGGAGAGGAGGCGGGAGCGGGAGAGCACTGCTCCGAGGCCGATGCCGGGAAAAGCTGTCGAGTTGTTGCATTCTCCTATGGGCTCTTAGCACCTTGGCCAAGGTATGACTAGGGTTCGTTAATCCCTAAGGGCAGGTGTACCTATTTCGGTCTTGGTGCCGTTATACTCTGCCGGGGGGAACGGGCTTCCCGTCGCTATCAGCGCGCGACCCTCCGTCCAATTGGTGATGTCCTGCGGCTGTCCTTCAGCGAGGCGGGTCGGGTTGCTCAGAGGGAATACGATCGGGCGGTCGACGTGCTTCGCCATCTCCGTCACAACCTCTTCCGTGAAGGCCCCCCGGTACGTCGAGGTACCTATCAGGGCATGTGGCTTCACCTTCTTCACAACAGAGAGGAAGTCTGTCTTGCCGTCCCACTCCGCATCATCGCGAGCGAAGGCGGCTTGCTGTGGAGTGAGTTTGTCCTGTAGAGACTTCAAGAGAAGACCGGGCTTATCGATGCACCTACGGTGAAACAGAAACACACAGTCAACCTTGCCGCCTCCGCAGCTAGGAAAGGGAGTGGGCCTAAGACATACCATATCTGCTGCGACGCCACGGCCTTATCCTTGCCGGTCTCAGTAGCTATCGCATCGCTAATCTGGTCCGCAATACCCGTCCCCGCCGACCCAGATCCGAAGATCACGACCCGGAGGTCCTCGAGCCGTACTTCGGACACGCGGAGCGCGGCCAGCAGCGCGGCAAGCGTGACGCAGCCTGTGCCTTGGATATCATCGTTAAAGCAGGCTATTTCGAGGCGGTACTTGTCTAGTAGCCGCTTTGCATTTTGCAGCCCGAAATCTTCGCTGGGAGATAGTCAGCTTCGTTTAACCCAGGGTTTCGAGAAAAGATGTAGGAGACAGGGAGCCTACAAGTGGATGTATGCGTTGGGGAACCTCTTCTTGGCGGCCTGGACGAACGTATCCACGAAATCGTCATACTTTTTTCCCCTGACCCGCGGCTTACGGAGGCCGAGGTATAACTCGTCATTCAGCAGCCTCTCGTTCTTCACACCTGTGTGTTAAGCTACCACCGCTCCCTTCCCGTATCGAACCCGAGTTGAAAGGGCCGTACTTACATTCGTCCCACAGTCGAGTACTACGGGTAGCTGCCTTGAGGGGTGTATCCCCGCGCAAACGGTTGTAACGGCCAGCTTGGCGACGGATATCAAGATGGCGCCCACGCCTTGGTCGCCGATCCCCAGGATCTTCAGCGAGTATTAGCCAGCGTCGCAGTCAGGCGGAAACTTGAGCGTTGTCTTACCTGCTCCCCATCGCTTACGACAATGTAATCAATTTCAGCCCCTTCCGAGAAGCTGGCAAGGCTCTCATCTACCTTATCCGGCTCGTCAATGCTGAGAAAGCAGCCCTCCGGCTTCCTGAATAAGCGGGAATAGTTCTGAATAGCATCGGCTTCCGTTGGGGTGTAGATGATGCCGAACATTTCTTTCAGATGTGTCTGCAGGAGCTATGGATAAATGTTAGAGAAGGCACTTACACGTACTGAGGAAGGATTAATAAGGCAACTAGATACCTTATAGTACAATACTTCGTTCTGCGCCCTCATGCTCGCCAGGAACGTATTTTTGGATAGATCATCCCGCCGGCTGCTATACTGCTGATAGGCTCTGTCCACCTGCTCATCGAGGGTCTGAATATTGGGCGGGAGGAGACCGACGAGCTTGAATGCCTTCCGCTCATCCTGGGGAAATGCGGAGCCTTTGTTGTAGTGAGAGTTATGGAGAAGCGCTGACCCCTGTAAGTCATCTCCGTCAGAAGCTAGGCATGAATGAGCTGTTAGTTTGAATCCTACCTCAAACGGGCATTCTACAGGGCCATGTGCCACCCGGGGCAGGTGTTTGAACCTGGACTGATCCATTCTTTGGCGTTTGGCGGGCGGTGCACGTAGACAGGCTAGTGTTAAGGGCACATTGACTCCGAGGGATCTTCGAATAACGAGTGTATGGAATGGTTATCGACGTAGCCCTATGGTCCCGTAATCGGATAGCTTATATAACGGTTGTAGCACTAGTTTAGAACGGTAGTTGCGGGAGATGTGTGTGATGGCAGAATGACGTATTCGCGGAAATTGGGTGGTTAGCTCCCTCAACACCAACGGCCGCTCAACCGAAGTAGTCACGAGAATTGCAAAGTTCACAGTGAGATGTTGAGCACTATACCTAGAAAACCGCTCAATGTTTTCTTAGAGGCTATCAAAAGAGTGGTGGAGTAAAGTACACTTGAAGAACTACACGACGCATTCCGGAGATGTCAAACTCAAGGAAGAGTGGGGATGCTCCCATCTAACAATCTGCCCGAACCTGTAGAACAAGAACTCGCCGGTGGAACATAGCACTTACTTCCAGAACCACCCCGACTCATCCGAGGACCCCTTGTTGTCCTTGCTGTTATTGTTCGCCTCGCGCGGCTTCTGCTGTTTCTGCGCCCACTGCTCCTCCCGATCTTGTACCGGCGGGCGGCTCTCCTGCCTCGGCGGTGGACTCCTGACCCTGACATGAACCTCCCGTCCAATCTCGTTCCCCTCGTCATCCAACGTCCGTATTATCCTTTTCTCGTGCAGATTCCCCGCATCGTCTGTGAACTCCTCCTTTGACTCTACCCGGTCCCCCTTTTGCTGGCCCCACCGACTAACAGAGGAAGAGCTGTAGCTCTTCTGAATATCCGCCACGCCGTCCCATGCCATTCTCACAAGGGTTCCAAGAGACTTTGCACCGGAGGAGACGACAGACTGCACAGAGGAGTACAGGTCGTCTTCGGTACTGGCCTCGTCTGCCCTTCTCCTCCTCCGATCTAGCTCGCCTTTCCTGCCCTCATCCTCGCCGTTCATACCACTCTCAAAAGATCGGAAAACCCTGTCCAGCTCATCAAACAAGCTGGGTCTCCGCCGCTCCCTGTTCTCCTCGCCTCTTTCATCCCTCTGCCCATCCCTGTCAAAGTACGAGAACCAGCGCTCCTCAGCCCTCCGAGCTTCCTCCGCTGCGCGAGCGAACTCACGGTGGATGTTTTCCCACACGTCGTGCGGCCACAGAGGCTGTGGTTGGAGGGGGAAGAAGTTGGCGTTGTCCAGTAGGTGCTGCGATTGCAGCCTGCGCACCCAGAACGCGGCGTCCTCGCCGTCCGGGAACATCTGGCGGAGCATCTTCCGGGTCTCGTATTTGGTGCGGATGTCGACGAGGCGCCGGCCGGCAGTCACGGCGAGAAGGTCCTCGAAGGCGTCCTCGAAGGTGAACGTGCCATCCTGGAGCTCGAGAGGCGCATCGTTGGGGATGGGTTGAGGAAGGCGGCGGAGGTTGAGCGGCGAGTAAGGAGAGGTGGCAGCCCAAAAGACCCAACTGAGCTCGTTCGGCGGGTCCATTTTTGCCGGACGCGGATTTATACCCTCAAGTGTTGGAAATGAAGTAGGGCGGCTGTAGGTCTGCGAAAGATGCGGGGAAGCTTGGAGCTGAGTTAAGGTTGGGTAGAGAGCGTATCGAGACGTCTCGGAACACTAATTGGGCCGCCCGTTCTGTCTCTGTCTTGTCGTCGTGCCGGTGCCGGAGGCCTTAGGCTGATCATGGATACATGAAAGTAGCGTGCCGAACTTGGGATATCTATGAAATGGAAGCGATCCGATGAAACACTGCATTCGCCATTGACATCATGAGATCTCCCGAAGCAAGTCCAACAGGTCGTTACAGGTCCACGTGACGCTGCGGGCGCCATCTGGATGATTCCAGGCTTCAGCGGTGGGCACAGCGGGCGCCAAGGCGCGCGACGGCCCGCCAAGAATTGGCAGCCGTAAGGGTCCAGACAAATCATTCGCCGCGCCTGTCCTCTTGACGCAACCAGCGAAATCAGGACCCGCGAGCGCCGGCAAGGCGCCAAGACACTGGAGTCGACCTCACTTTCCGCCGGCTCTGCCAGCGCCCTTTTCCTTCAAGCCATCGACTTGTGGCCGATAGCCCGCCTGCTCCCGACCACGCGCACAGCCAGAGGCTCTTACGTCGACAGCGGCCCGAGCCTCCGACCTCTCCTGGTTCCCAGCTCCTTGCACGACGCCGCCGCTGCCGAGATAACGCTTTCCGATGGTGCCATCAGCCTCACGACCTGCTCCACTATCCTCGACTCGCGCGCGGTCCCGGCAATCCTAGCGTCGTGCGTTTTCCGGCCGTTCGGCGGGGGTTTTGATACCCCTGGACGCAGTCCCAGCCTTTGATCCTCAAGCGCCCGGACATGGCGATGATGCAGGACATAACGGCTAGCAAGCTGGCCGGGATACTGGCCGTCGCCCCCTCGAACACGACCACAACTGCGCCGGACGACCCCGAGAACGAACTCCACAATTGGTCGTCCCTAATTGGGATAGTAACCGCCATAGTCGGCAACGTTCTCATCGCTCTCGCACTGAATGTGCAACGATATGCACATATCCGCCTGCACCGCGAGCGCGCGAGGATAAAAGAGAGGGCGAGGCTAGCGGAGCGTCGGACGGCATCGTCCGAGCATAACGCATCTCATTACGGCGCCTTGAATAGCAATGGCCCACCGGTGGACCAGAGACCCCGGACAAGTTACTTCGATGGGGTGGATGAAACCTGGGGCCGTAATGACGGGCGACCCTCACACGGGGTTGTCTCATCAGGCGGCGGGGAAGACGACGACGATCAGAAAGCCCCGGCGTCGTCATACCTGAGGTCCCCTTATTGGTGGCTAGGTCAAGTCCTGATCAGCCTCGGCGAGATGGGCAATTTCCTCGCATACGGCTTCGCGCCAGCTTCCATCGTGTCACCGCTGGGGGTCGTCGCCCTGATATCAAACTGCGTCATCGCGCCCATGCTGTTCAACGAGACTTTCCGGCAGCGCGACTTCTGGGGCGTTGTTATCGCTGTCGCTGGCGTGGTGACGGTCGTACTGAGCGCGAACCAGCAGGAGACGAAACTTGAGCCACACGACGTTTGGCTCGCCATTACCACACTTGAGTTTGAGATCTACCTGGGCGTCACGAGTTTCCTCATTGTAGCTTTGATGTGGATAAGCTCCGTCTTCCACCATCGCACCGTCTTGGTTGATCTGGGCCTCGTCGGTCTATTTGGTACGTTCCCGCTGTGTTTTCTGGCGGAAGCTTCTCGTTGGACAATTCGCTCTAACTCGCATACCCCTAGGTGGTTACACGGCGCTGGCTACGAAGGGCGTCTCATCTATGCTGTCATCTACGCTCTGGCGGGCGTTTACAACGCCAGTGACATATACCCTTATTCTGGTACTTCTCTCCACAGCTATCATGCAGATTCGCTATGTCAACAAGGCCCTGCAACGGTCCGACTCGACGGTTGTTATACCCATCCAGTTTGTTATGTTTACTCTGTGTGTCATCATCGGCAGCGCAGTGCTATACCGGGATTTTGAGAAGACCACCCCTCGCCGGGCCGCCAAGTTTATCGGCGGGTGTCTGCTAACCTTCTTCGGGGTATTCTTGATCACAAGTGGAAGGCCTCCAAGAGACGAAGATGACGAGTCGTATGTCGATATCGACGACTCTGAAGAAGCGATAGGGCTGCTTCACCAGGACCATGGGCAATCGCCAGAACACTCTGGTAACACCGTTCGGTCTCGCACTTCATCGAGATCGTCTCGATCATCCCGCATCAACTTTGACGCCTTCACCAAGCCATTCAACTTTCATCACGGGCCAGGGGTGCCTAGCCCCAGGGGACCCCGGCACGAACCGGCAAAACTGTCGTCGTCGAACGACATGTCCAACGATACCAACCCCTGGTTAACATCGGACGACGAGGAAGCAGCGGCGGGTGATCTTTACGGCTCACCTACTTCGGCGAACCGCCCCCACATCCTAAGGCAGAACTCGGCGACATCAGACCTGCTCATCACAGAGCCGTCGACGCCCCGGGCTAGCGCGAGCCCGCTCCCGTTCTCCGGCGAACCACAGCTAACGACAAACAACAGGCCGTCTACGGCCAGACTACACAGCCGGCACCGCACCGGGCCGCTAATAAACCCGTCTCCGCTCTCGTCAACGGTCTCGGCCGTGGTGACGGACACGCTCCGGCGACACGGTGACAGGCCCTTGCCGCATAAGTCCTCACTCGGGAGGATACGCTCGAGCATCCGGGCGAGCCTGTATATATCGGACGACGACGATGAGGGTGAGGGGCAAGGGCCCTCTGGGCCGCGGGAGCCGCTGCTCGGGGACCTAACGGATGTGGAGGAGGGAGAGGCGAGAGGTGAGGGGGAGGACTCAAAGAGGAGGACGAGGAGTCTGAGCGACACGCTTGGAGAGCTGTTCAAGCCGAAGAAGAGGGGAAACGATGACGGGGATAATGATGTGGGCGAAGGGAGTGGGAGTGAGCACATGTAATCGCATAATCACATCTCGAGAACGGCGTACAGGTCTCTCTACTTGGATTTCTTGGAAATACATCTTCTAATGACAGAACTCGGAATCAGCTGTGCTTGAGCACCTCTTCTGTGGTGTATCCTCTTGATTCTCTACCCCCCTCACTCTCCTTCGCGTTCTTGCCCTATCTTGTAGTTCCTTGCGAGGTGGCTGCATCAGAGTCTTCTGGGAGTTCACGAGTCAGCTCTTGGACCGAGGAGAGGTATGCGTTGTGCTGAGCCATCATGGGATCTCGGAGGAGGTAGACGCGGAAGGCCGAGGCACTTTGTCCGCAACCCCGCATCCTCGCGGAGGTTAGCAGCGCACCATTGTTTCGAAGCCCGAGGTGGTGTGGGGAGGAACAACAGGGCTTCCCCGGCCTTGCTGATCTGGGGAAGAAGTCGGGGATCCGAGATGGAGGGCGGCTCGGATCTCGCTCTTGATTCCTTTAGGGGGTTGGATTGCAGCAAGCAGACGTCTTGTTTTTGGGAACAGAGAGGCTATGCGAAACCGCCAGCTTCGGATTAGGAAAGGACAAAACGCTTATTTTGCAAACGTGCAGCTTCACAAGCTGGGGTTCGCGCGAGGTGGGCCCATCGTGCCTCGGGACATTGTTGGCCGCCGTGCTCCGTCTGCCCGAGAGTGAGTCTTCCTGATTTTTCCACAACACAGTCCCTCTTGAGCAGGCGATCCTTGCCATGTATGCCCCCCAAGACTTGCACGAGAAATTTGCCGGACAGTGTGGTAGCGTAGAGGCGGCTAAAAGTCTGTCATCCGCCGTCGTGTCATCTAGGAAAAGAAAATCCGGGGAAGCAGGCCTATGGCCGCTGCGTCGGTTACATTGGGCCCAGAGCCCAGACCGCGATATCCTCCCGCCGGCCCGTCACTGGAGGCACGTTGTCGCAGCATAGTATGAACAAGCAACTTACGCACACGATCCCAACCTACCATCGTCTCTCACCTGCACATGCACTTCCATACAAACAAGCCATTCGCAGCTCCCTTTCTCGAAAGTAGCACAGCGACGTCGTATCAGGAGCCAAAAACCATACAAAACACATGTCCGCACCGGCGAAACCTCCTTCCCCTCCAAGCAACCGAGGGAAAGCCCCGCATGAGTTTTCCCGTCACCGAGGGGGAGAAGCAAAAGCTTGCGGGAGAGGATGTAACGCTGGGGGGCCGGCAAGGCAGGGGGGATTGAAGGCCCTTTTTCCAAGCTTGCTCAAGGAAGTGGCTTGGTGGGGTGGAATGTGGAAAGAGGGGTGGGGTTCCCGTGTGGAGGGCACTGCAACACTACGATGACGGGGCGTGTGGTTCTCTCGGCTTCCTTTCGAGTTGGTGGTGTGAACTCATATGGGAAGGGCAGGAGGCGGGCGAGGGTGATGTTATGCGTGATCTACATCGAGGTGCCATCCGCACACCATGAGAGCAGGAAAGTGTGCCCCCAATCTACCTCATACCAGGAACCAGACAGTCCTATGCGAACCTCTTGTTTTTCTGATGGAGCGAACCTGAGACGCGAGACGCGCACCTCGGTACGCGCAAGCCCGTCCTCTAGCGAGGGAATCTGTCCTAAAGAAAAAAAAAAATTCTGCACAGATTCCCAAGGAGACGAGACCATCGCTCAATTTTCACATCTCAGAATCTGGTTGAAAAAGATGCGCGACAAGGATATCCTTCGACTCCACACGATTCCTCTCCACAGAAACCCCCGCCGAGAAAGGAAACCCGCGCTTGCGTGCTTCGCATGTCTGCTTCTCCCTGCTCGTCGGGCGCAATTGAGAAACGCACCCCAGCGAGCATTTTTCCCCTCCTTCTTCCCCGATTCTACCTAGCGGTAGCACCTGCAGGAACGGGGGGGGGGGGGAGGAGAGAGAGGGCCAGGGTGGGAAAGTGACGGGCTGGCACTTTCTTCTTTTGGTGGTGGGCTTTGATGCTGCCCAATCGGCGCACGGGCGGGTTCGCTTGCGGTCGCATATGGGGGGCACTTGCTGAGAGGGAGAGCGGGCGTCCGTTTCAGGAGCTCTTCTGCACTGCCCATGCGGTGCCTCTGTCTCTGTCAACTGAGTGACTTCATCTGACAGATTGCGTTATTTGTGTGAAGAGTGAAACGCTCACAGCCGTCCAGGTTGCATCCCCAAGTTTGCTGTGGCTTGAACACGCATCCAAGTGTTGTTGCATGCGGCGATGTGACTCGTAAAAGGCGACAGGAACAACCAAGGACTCGAAGGTAACAGTGCTGGAAGGGAACCGGAAAAAAAGGGGAAAGAAAAAGAAAAAGTCCTCGCCCAAAAAGGTCGATGACCTGCAGACAGGAATCCAGAATCAGGCAACGAGAGCTGCACGCAAGAGGAGCGGGAGTGAAGGTCCAGAACCAGACAGCGCAACCCAGTCTGGCCAGAGGAGCAGGCCGAGTTCCCTCGCCTGGAATGCAACGCGCAAGGCATGGTACGGAGAACCCCGGGTTAAGGTTCCCGAAGGGCGGAAAGCGAGCTCCCTCCCTTGCGAAAGCAAGGATGAGGGTATTCCCTCTGGGCTTGTTCGTTGGCAGGGCGGGATCCAATGATCGGAGGGTAACATGCTGGACCCATGGGGGAAATAGAGCTTCACGATACCTCATTTCGGCCGCTGCTACTATCAACGTTTTTGGTCGAAATCCCAAGCCAGAGCCACCGGCATTATTTCGTCGGGCACCAACTCCTTGCCCCTTGAGAAGCCCCTTCGAAATTTCCGTGCGTCTCTAGCGCGCACGCCGTCGGCATTACCAAGTCTCTCGAGGAAAGTGGCTATACGAAGTGGGAATGGCGATGATTCCCAAGTTTTGGTTCGGGACAGGCCTCCCCCTGCTAACTTTCCCGGGGCACCTCCCTGCTGGGAAGGCTTCAGGCCATGCCATTGCCCGGGGAGGATCAGTGGGGGGGGCCGAGTGGGTATCTGGCGTTGGGGACGCGTCGCATCCAGCCAAAGCTGAGGAAGCCTCATCCCGCGCCTTTCAAGGGGCCACAGATCCCGGTTTCCGGTCCTCGTCCCGCTGGGGATGCAAGCCCCTTTCTGGTGCAGGGCCCCATGGCGCGGAAATGACCGCGAGCTCAGGCCTATCAGCCCAGCGTCTGCGAGAGGAAGATCGCCTTTCGCAATGTCGTGGTTCGTGCACAAGGCGCTATGGGCCGTGTTAGGCGGGAAATCCACATGTCGAGGATAATAATGCGTGTTTTATAAACAGAAACAAAAATGGAGATGTAGCCTTTGGTAACGTTTCTCTGGGTCGGTGAGCAACGAGGTGTGATCATTCATCAAACGAAACGGATGACGGCTATAGCGCGCGTCTGCTATTGTCTCCGTGCGGCCACGCGCGACGCCGGCAAAGAGTCGCCCTAGGAAACGCCTCGCAGTGCACAAAGTTTGTCGACCGACTGGCAGATGATAGTGTCAGGCACAGCACGGTACTCCCTGCGACTTATCTTACCCTAGCCCCGTCGCGGTAAGCGCATCGTCCTCCCCATCCCCAAACAAGTACCGAGCGCCGTCGAGCGGAAGAGCTGCCCGCCAAGGCGCAAGAAGGGGAGGCTTTTGCGGGAAATATTTTCGAAGATCCTCCTATCCCGGACGGGGATAGTCGTCCTTCCTCCATCGGGCCTGTTCCCTGTCGTCTGTTCCACCATCACCAGGGGAGTTTTCGACCTGACATGGTAAAGAAGGCGCCTGTCAACAGAAAGACGAGGTACATGACGGACGTGGGGCCTTACGTCGTCTATACTGTGCTCCACCAGTCGAGGAGAGCCCAAAGAACCCGAAGATGAGGGACCCATTATCCACTGCATCGCCGAGTGGAGAAAGTGCCGGAAGCAATGCTCCTCCCCTTCTCATCGGTTCACTTTCCTGCCGAGGTCTCTCCCAATCACACCGACTTCTGGCCGCGGTGTCGAGTGTAAGGGGTGGTTGGGATTTGGTGTTGGGGAAGATGGCGGAGGTATCATCGATCCGTTGCATTCGGGGTTAATTGTGTCGGCATGAATGGCGAGACCCAGGTGGGCGGGCCGAAAGATCTTCAAAAATAGCGACTGGCGTAGCTCTCCGCAAAATGACGATGGTACCGATCTTCAAGGTGCTTTCAGATTGTCCTCACTTGGGTCAAGAGAAAAAACAGGCCCCAAGTGGGCCCCTAAAACCACCGCACCCGTCTCCTCGGAAGGAGCGAAGGAACACCTATGTCCCGCTCACCTCCGCTCTGCGCCGCCCCCCCCCGGTTCAACCAGACGTCTTTCTCTCCCAATGGCCTTCGGCTCCCAAGCGATATGCTAGCGCCATGCACCCCTTGCGCTAGCCGCAGTTCTGGCGTGTTTTGGAAGCGGTGCTGGCGCTGGCGTCAGAGACGGGGATGGGAAGACGTCAATAAGGCGGGAGGGTGCCCCTCCCTTTGGGAAGAACCCGTGGGATGGCGCTGCGCCATTGTTTCGAGGCGTGGGATGATTCCATGCTGCCGGGATGGGCTAAGGAGATTTGGGGGATGGTGGCTTCCCTGAGACGTGCCCATGATAGCCTCCCTCCTCGTTCTTGGTTGTGTTGATAGAAACCAATTTGAATCGACGAAGCCGACGTGGGCGGCTGTCAGTAAAGTGCACAGAAAACCCGCCAAAACATTTCACACGCAGCAGAACTCTGGAACTGCGTCCGCCGCATGTCTCGCCCATTACCTGCGTTGCTTGATATCAGACCGCCCAATGCAAGCCCACATTTCGGCGCCACCAATGAAACCCTCCCATCACACGACATACGTCCTTCCTCCCCGCGAAGCCGCGGCCTCGTGTCACCAGTGCCGCTTTTAGCCTCTTCGGAGCGTAGCAGCGAACCAGGAAGCGCGCTCGCTTGGTGCGGGTTTCCTAACCGCAGCGTCGCAAGCCTGTGGACCCGAAGCTGTGCCCCCCTGCTGCGTGCGTCTTCGTGGGTCGCCGGTCCTGGCGGCGGGGCGGGAATCGGAGGCCGGTGCCCGGGAGATCTTGGTTTCCTTTTCCTCAGCTCAGGTTGGATGGACAGGGGCTCAACCCGGGCGCAAGCCTGAGTGCGGTGCTGGTGCTGGTGCTGCGCAAAGTCTTTTAATGCCTTCCCCTCTTCTTGACGGCAGTACGGCACCATTAGTCTGAAAGTAAGGGAGTCGGAAGGACACATATCCGCGGGTGCGCCCGTTTTGGGTGGGGGGCCCTTGGTGGAAGAATATTGTATGGACGGGCATCCGCGTAAGCGCGGTATACGATCGGGTGGACGTGGACGGACTCTTGATTGGTCCTTCGATCATGGAAGAGAGTGCAGGGCGACCTGAGCTCCTGCATCCCGATTCCCATATGCTGGCCTCGTACGAGAATGCATGCTGTCATCCTTCATCGTGGGGCGCACTTGTAATCGCTGACTGCCATGTATTTCTACGGGTGTGCAAGACAGCACAGGATGCAAGCAAGCCGTGGGGGTATGGCGGTGCACACTGCGGGATGGCAACAGCTCAGGTCCAGGCTGGCCTGCCCCTTTTTTTGGTGCCTCGCCTTGCAGAAGCCACAGTGGACCACAGGGGAGCCCGCCCTTCAATCACGAAGTCTCGCGGTCGACGTCGAGTGTCTCCTGGGGAGCTCCCTGAAGGGATACACTGCAGGGAGTCGCCCATTGCTTTTCTTTTTCGTTTCTTCTTCTTCTTCATGCGGCAGATGAAATACGACGCTCGGATGCGGTAGTGACGAACCGTCCGCGTCAAGGAAAAAAAAGTCGATGGCCTCGTGCTCCACCTTGACGCGTGCCTGAACGGCAGTTAACAGAACACGATGCCGACTACCGAGTACGAGAATACCGACAATTCCAGCCCCGTCCGACAGCTCTGATTTTCCCACGACGATTACGTCTGCGTATGAGTTCTATAACTCGCGGGCAAGACCCCATTCTCTGTTGCTTCGTACTCGGACATCCAGACATCTGGGAATATTCCCGTCTAGGATATCAATCATTGATGAGTGGCCGGTACAGAGGTACTTCATCCAGGAACAAATCCACCGTCGCAATGTCTGTGCGCTCTCGCCCCGTTCAAGTGAGACAAAAAAGAGGGCTAGTCTGAGGTTCCACCGCCAGTCCGCCCAATACGGAAAACCCGCGTGGAGAATGCGGGAACGTCACCCCTTCGAGGTCCTATCCCGCTTTTGACTTTTGTGCGCTTCATGCGCAGCTGCAGGACAGTCCTGTCAATGCAACGGCCTTGTGTGTGTGGTTTTTTTTTCTTTTGCCCCTCTTTGGAAAGTGCGTAAGCTCCTTTTGACCCAAACGGGATCCTCGGATTTGACCAACGCCGAAGCGAACTCTATACAAGGCATCTCCATGGTCTGCCACCGTGGTTCTGCACTCCACTAATACGACGTTGGAAGAAGCACCGATAGCGTTGCGAGATCTTCGCTCTTACATATAAGCTGAAACAGCCTATTCCGGTCCTCGCTATCTGAGACCACTGGTCGTGTTCTTTCCTCGACGGCTGGGTCACCGTACCAGACTTTGGTGGTCGGCAGATACCTCTTTTCCTTCTTCTGGCTGCTGGGAATAGTCGCCGCTGCCAACCTGGAGACGGGGCACAGACACGGAACTCGCCTTGTGTAAACCCGGGTTTAGTCCTTTCTTTTTATCACCGGAAAAAGCACGGCCCGTTATCCGCTTTATTAGTTCCTGAAGAAGTGGCTTGCAGCATATCCTTCTCGGGTGTATCAGGACTTCAAGTAGCGTAGAAAACCAGCGACACAAGAACGGTCATGATGTTGGTTCCCCCCACCTCCCCAAACACCCGGCCCCAACGGCCCCCACCAAGACATACCACCCTTGGGCCGGAATCGTGTGGGTGTTTGGTGGCGTCAGCACGCTTCGGGCCTGAGATAATCACCACATCGATCGTGGCGGCCACCGCAACCCCTGGCCGGCGCCTCAGTAGCCGGGGATGGGAAGTGATACCAAGTCTTCGGGTAACAGGAGGCGCCCTTGAGTTTTTAGCGAACAACTTGACAGTTGCCTCTTTGGGGCGATAAGAGAAGGGAAAAGCAATGTGGAAATAGCGGAGAGATGTCGATCCGGAGTGTCGGCTCCAAACCTCATCTGCCGCGGACAACCCGGATAGGGAAAAGCAGCATCAAAGCATGGCGTAATATCCTATGGCGGAGCTTTCCGTCCTGACAGTGGAGGTTGATATTGGCAGCTGCTCCGCTTTTCGACGATCACCACCCGCTCATTCATAAGCACTGCGCACTGGGCATCAATCCACCCTGTCATGGACGGAAGTGAGACCTGGTCACTCAGCGCAGTCTCATATGAGTTATCGCAACCCGGCTCCTTAGCTCTTGATATTGACCTGCAGGTGCTGACGATGCATCGAGCTGATCCTCTCGGGAGATTTTCCCGAAATTGCTGCTTGATATTGTCGCCAGCGTTAATATCAAATACGGCTTCTATCCTGTAAAAGCGTCCCGCCCTGAACCAATCCCCGGGTTCAAGGCTTCCATGCCGTGCCACACAGGCTTTTGTGCGACGAACGCCGGCTCATACGAGGTCGTACAGCCCGTAAGCAACGGCAGCGAGCCGGGATCGTTCCATCATCCTCAAGCATCACAACATCGAGGATTCTTGTCATCGCGCGTTCTCAGTCTCACTCTCATAATCTTGGCCTCTGGTCCTTGACCCGGATGCCCTTCCCGATTCGCCCTCCTGCCACGCGGTCTGGCGAAGTGCAGGGTTCCATTGCTAGGGGCCATACGCGCCGTCCTTCCATCGTGGCTTGCCATCCGGCGTTCCTTCCTGCTGACCAACGAGACGCTGGCCCCTCAATTGATCCGGACACGCGACCCGGGCCAAGCCCAAATTAACCCGCTACCAATCCTCCATCCTCGGTCTTTCATCAGTGGTCTCGATAGTCTTGGGCCAGCGTCATCCAGTATTATTAGCATTGTACTTTAAATTTCGCCTGCCGCCGCCTACAGCCCCGATCGTCCACCCGGTCGGAACGAATACGGCCCCGCCTTGTTAGCTGCCCAGGCTGCTCTGACCATTTTCCCTCTCCAACGGGCCGATGTGCGCAAATTGTCCTGCAGGATGGTATCCCAGCTACGGCTCCCATCAGATTCCTCGGAGCCTTGAACCACATTAGACCTCGGCCGGCCTGGGCCAGATCGCGCTCTCGACTGGCCTCGTGCGGAAGTTCTCGCTCCTCCTTCCATCTTGGACACGCCCACGCCCACATCCTCGTCTCCGACCCCACAGAGCGTCAGTCCTCTCGGGACACGCAAACCTTCCAAATTCCGCTGTTGATCTCCATGTCGACCGGTACCCAAGCTTCTTCTCAGAGTGGGGCGCTTCATTATTTTTCTGGCTAATTTGGACCGAAGGACGTCAGGGTGCAACCCAGGGTATCCACGTCCATCTCCGATAAGTGTGGTACGTCTTTGACAGTGCTTCTTGTACCCTCCACACTGTCCTCTCCCCCCCGGATCCCCGTCGGCCCCAGGATGGATCCACCATCGTGTACACCCTGGGCAGATCACACCCCCGGGGCGGCTTGTGTGCCATCCTCCCTTTTGTGTTCTCCCCCCTTGTCTTTGTTGCAACAGTTCAAGGGGGGAACGAAAAGACGATATCTTCTGTAAGCTCCCCCAGCTGCAGTGGAGCCGGACCCATCCCTTTCTCTGGTTCTATACTCCCCGACTCCTCTTCTTATTGCGGGCTTTTACCACTTGCATGCCCAGTTATTGCTTGTCAGACCAGATATTCCAAGTCTCCGGATCCGTTTCCGTCCCCCTGCCCCATTATAGTGCACATAAGACAGGGGGACCTGGGACTAACAGGCATCAGAGTCGTGTCCACCCGCTTAATATATTGTCCCCCGGCTTCACCCATCTTTTGCTCTTCTCTCCTCTCTCTCACCCTCACGGCGGCCCGCGCCCGAACGAATATCATCGAGCCAGCGGAAGAAAGCGAAATCTTTGAGAGGGATCGGCGGTAGCATCATTCACACATGCTTCCCCGGTCTGCTGGTCACCTCACCCGCTTTTACACGTCCGCAAACCAGATTCTGGGAGGCCAGAGGATCCGAGCGACGCGGGCTCCGCCGCTCGACCGCTGCATTAACCATGATGTGGGCCGCTGCCGCTCCGTATCCTTATTACTCAGAGTACCACGCTTCGAAGCGGAAGGGGAGTACCGGCAAGAAGGATGGATCATCCCAGTCGGCCGTCCGCCCGCTCACGAGTGGTTCCGCTGCCACTCCAGGATCAGAAACCGGCCTGAACACGGATATGCCCGCCGGTCTTCTGGAACCAGCCATTGACGGGCCCCCTTCTCCCGAGCGACTGCGCGCCCTGAATAAGCAAATGAAGCAGGCCGCCAATTTTGATAAGCACCGAAGCCACCACCCCTCGATCTCCGCTTCCTCCACCCACAACTCGTCAGATCGTCCCTGGGATCAGGTCCTAGACAACATTACGCTTTCCCGGCGCTCGTCTGGGCGCTCCACGTCAAGCAGCATGCCCTCACGGGAAAGGCCCGACAGCGTCCAGCTGTTCGGGAAGGCTATCTTCGGCAGGAAGGGGGCGCGGCTAAAGCGCGACAGCAGCGCGAACAGCTCGTCAGCGAGCTCGCTGTACTCGGGAGAGACGCCGTTGGAGAACACGCAGCCCAGCACCAAGGACCATTTGATGCCCGGCATATTCACTCGGCGGAGGGCGGCCAAGTCGGATCCCTATCGTGAGGCGAGGCCCACGCCGGCAACTTTGAAGAAGCACAGCATCTCCGGTCCGTATAATTTCCAGCACGTTACCCATACGCCACGGGAACACGCCCCCGCGTTGGAGCGGGCCAGTCGCATGGGCTCCGTCACAGAATTCCCGACATTGAACCCGAACGATTCGAGTTTCCCGGACCTACCTCCCGAGAGCAACTTCGTCACTGAGTCCTCCTGTGGAAGTGGTGCAGTCATCAATGTAGAGTCTCACACGTCCATCAACCTAGATAGGCCGCGGGTTTACACAACAACCATGATGCCTCGCTCTGGACCGCGCCGCCTGGTAAAGTCTTCCAAGTCTCAGGACCAGATGCGCGTTCCTCCTCCGCGCCCACCGCGGCCCCCAAAATCGGCTATCCTCGAGACCGAGGAACTCTCACTCATGGCGTCACCACCAATTCCGCCTCCCAGGCTGTCTAGCCGGCAGTCTATCAGGTATGGTGCCTTCGATCCCTTGGCGACCACCACCCTCTCCCGCCCGCAGACCAGCGGCGGATTCCGGCAGCCGGAACCGTTCTACTTCTCAGCCGACTCATCGCCACCGCCTACTGCGCACAGCAACAACCCGTCCGCGGACTTTGGTCTAACACCGGATTCTTACCATCACGCGATGACAACACCCGCCGACGAGGCCTGGCCGCTCACACCTACGACGACGGCTACTACCACTACGACGCAGGACGGCGCTCTTCCGGACGTGCCTGAAGAGGAAGAGGCCCCCAAGGTGTCGCACAAGTCGCGTGGGAGCGTCAGGAGCGTCCTCAGCACCTCTTCATCTGTTCGACGAAGCCGGTCAGTGCCTCAGCTACGGCGCTCGACACAACAGACCGATCTTCCGGAGGCTTCTCACCGGCCCACAAGCGCGGGCTCGGACACGCTAGGCCGGTTTGACCTGTTCGCCGCGCAACGGGCACTCAGAGCATCCGCGTACGAGTATGATGAAATGGATTCCCCATGCCGCTCGAGCTGGGAGGACGATATTGATTACTGCTACGAGCATGAACTCGAGGCAGTCTGCGACTATGAGTGGACGCGACCCTCCAGTGAGACGTGTCGCGACGAGGCGGACACGACGCCCTATCTAACACTCTCCGAATCGCAGTCCAGCCCAGCACAGACAGAAGCCGCCGAACCGACGTCGAGGCTCCTACTCACGCCCGAGAACGAAGATATGCCGGCGTTGAGCCCCGCGAGCCAAGCGTCTCTTAACGACCCCGAAGCGATCACGCCGACGACGACGGCCCTCCCGGCGGCGCCTTCTTTCTCGTCCAGGCGCCCCGGAGCGACAGGCCTTGCCCTTCAGAAGACGCGGCCGGTCTCTACGGCGTCGAGTTTTAAGGAGTCTCACGGCTTCACGCTCTCGCCCTCACTACTCATTCCAGCCGACTACCAACAGCAGATGACGCTCGCGACATCGGACGCGGGCTACGATGGCAGCGCGCCCGTCATTGTCGATGACTACCGCTTGACTGCCACCTCGCACTCCAGCATACTCGACCGCGTCAGTACCTCAACGCTCGGCACTGACTCGTCCAGCCGCTCCGCGACTTCCAGCGCGGGACGCCACGAATCGACCTCCACCGCCTTCACGCGCTTCACAGGCGATTCTGAGGAGGGCAGCTGGAGCCCCAAGAGCGAGGCGGCCAACCCCCGCAACGAGTGCTCGTTCGTCGAGACGTTGATCCCCGGCCCGCCGCCCGACCTGGACGCGGGGCTCGCGGCGCCGGAATTTAACCCGGGGGTATACGGGGTCGGGCGGCCGAGGGCTAAGACGACAAGCTTGGCGACGCCGCAGCCGCGGTCGCCTTTCTCGCTCTTCCCCAGGTCGCCTAGCATGAGACGCCTCTAGGCCCTCACTTTGTTCTCTACTGTTCTAATATTCTGTTACGGGACTTGCGTGTCCCTGTTTTGTGCTATAGGCCATGAGCCTTTACTCCCGCTTTCTTTCATTTTTGGTTCGGCGTCCGGATAGACCAGAGCGATAAAGGCGCTCCCCGTGGTTAGGACCACACGCATCACACCAAGCACTCTTGCAGGCTTCCTTATGTTGTTTTTATCACTGTCACTATCACGCATCAGTTTTTTTTTTTTTTTTTTTTTTTTTCCTAGGGATAGAAGGAAGGTTCATCACAATCCACAAGACGGGGAGCAAAAGCTTCTTTTTTTTTTTTCGTTTCATCTCAGCAAGGGCGGGCTGTACTTGCTTGTTGGAAGGGGTTGCACACAGGAACCAGGAGGAAACTATTAAGGTTCTACTTTGGGAAATGGGGTGGATATGAGGAATAGGGTGGAAGAGGAGTTTGGCAATGACCGGGTCATTAGACAGGACTGGCTGGATGAAGATGAAAAGGGTAAAAAAATCAAAACTTCCTACAACCTCTGTATGGTCTCGCTATGTTCTAGTGTCGATTGGATACCCGGACCGATACTGCCTAAGTTTCGTACGCTCCAGTCCTCGCTACAGACTTGGAAGACTTCACTGGTGCGTCAACGGCCGAGAGGAACTTCACGTTGCTGTTCGCAACATTTGCGGCAATACGGGACCTTACGCTATCGCCTCCGAAGCTCCCTGGCCTTCTACTCCCCTTATCAGACCCTTTACCAGGCTCCTTGCCCTGCTCTCTGCAGCGCTTCAAGCTGCACCTTCATCGAGTCCACAGCAATGTCGCGGTCTCTCCCCACCGCATCCCGCTCTCTCAGTTTCCTCTCTGCGGCCACCGTCCTTCGCGCCGCGTCGGTCAGGTTAGGGTTCTCGTACGTTATTCCGCAATCTCGCCGTATCCTCACCTCCAGGCGCGCCAGGCCTCTTCCGGTGGGCGCTCTGTCCCTCTCGTCCCGCATCTGACTTGCCGCTGTCCGCACTGCTATGTCCCATCGATGTGTTCATCGCAGCCCGCGCCATGTCCCCAACATCCCTCGTCACGTCTCTCTGCCACAGGGCCTCATCCCTCCCAAGCCGCATGGTTTCCTGCATCACGAATGTGTCTTGTCAGCGTCTTTCTGCGACGTCCCTCTGCAAGAGCGCCTCATCCCCCTCCCGCAGTGCCTTGTCCGCTCTAATCTTGGGTCGTCCACTGTCTTATCCTCGTCGTTCACGGTTGGTTTGGACAGCGCGGCAGCCTCTTCCCAGTTAGAGAGCGGGGCATCGGCTTTCCTGGAAGACGGAATATCCGGAAGTCCCAAGCTTTCAGTTGGGGAGAGATTTTGTGCTGAGTACTGGGTAAGACCGGGCGAAAGGCCGTCCACCTTGCCCCGCGCGGTTATGCTGCCGGTGGTAGCATTGTCTTGCCTGGGGAAAGAGAGATTGAGCGGTGAGGGCTGCATAAAGCCTAAAGAGATATTGAATTGCCCAACGGACGGATTATTGGATAGGGCCGAACTCCCTATGGTAAAGAGATAACGCGGCGAGGGCTCGTTGAAGCTAGTCGAGGCATTACCTTGTCTAGCGGGCCGCCTATTAGAGACTTCCAAGTTCCCACGGGGCGGCAGCTCGTGCGACGAGGACCGTGTAGGACTAGACAGGGCGTTGAGTTGCCCCGGCGAAGGCATGCTGGAGCCGATGCCTGGTGAAAGCAGGATGTTGGCGGGCTGTAGAGGGCCCGCGAAGGTCTCATTCTAGTCGTCCGGCAGGGAACCCATGAAAGCCACTGGGGCCATCGGAACAGGACTGGAAGTGGCGTAGGGTTCTTTGGGGGTTGCCGTCCCATCTTTCGAATTGTCCTCCGACATGATAGCGGTAGTGAGGATATGATGTTGATGTGGTCAACTCACGACCCGTACCCACGGATGAAGAGCGTCTTGTGTGGTAGGTAGCTTGGCCGATCATACCTGCCTCTGGTCTGGCATCCACCTGTCTCCCATGGCCTCAAAACAGTTGGAGGCTTGTCCTGCCGCCATTGCTGCTCTGGTCTTTCGACCTGCCCAATCTCGGCAAGTGTTCCTGCCCAGGATGTTTCGTGGCTCGTCTATCAAGGCCTGGTCTTAACGACCCGCACACTCCCTTGCCCGCCAGGAACCACATACCCCATGCATTCCCAGCGCAGGCAGGTTCGTTCGATCGCCCACCACGCTCTGGACATTGCTGAACTATAGCGATTCTCCTTGGCTACGTTGATAAGCTCTTCTTTGCCATGCCATCCCGACAATGGTCACTCACGCAGTGTTCACCTGCGCCATGCAGACGTAACCAAATAAGAGTAACCATTCCACTTATCCTTCCCTATCAGTACCAGGAAAAAAAACCAACCTCACCCGAAATACATACAAATATTATCCCAGCCGGTATTAAACGCCAGTTCGCCATCGGTAAGCCCCGCGCAGGGCGACAAACCCCTCCTTTACGCAGACTTCTTTTTCTTCTTGGGCCTCTCCTCCTCTTCCTCTTCTTCTTCCTCTTCCTCCTCATCTTCGTCATCACCCCCCTCCTCGTCATCAACTCCACTCTCATCCCCGCCACTCCCAGAGCTCTCGTGCTCACTGTCGAACTCCTCGGCCACATCACTCTCGCTGTCCGCCTGGAAGTCCTCGTCTACACTCTCCTCGTCCTCGTCCGCGGACCCCCTGTCAGCCTTGCCGCCAACGACCTCGTCATCGGACGAGAGGTCGTTGCCGCCCATGGCGGCCTGCAACAGCTTCGCATCCTCGTCGATCTCATTCTTAACACGCAGGCCCTTGATGCGGAAGAACTCCTCCAGGCCCCTCAGGTCTTCCCTGTTAATGTTGCTGAACTGATGGGACCCAGCGCCGTTCTTGAGGTGCACGGTAATGTCAAAGGTGGAAAGGGCCGAGATGGCGCCCGTGACACGGGAGAAGGTGATGGACGATGTGTTGTCGTAAGCGATGTACGTGGCGGGCTTCGGGACGAACATGAATGCCTTCTCGAGGCAGTACAGGAACCCCTCGCTGGCTTTGATGGAGCACTTGATACCGTATTGTTGACGGTGCCTGCCGAGTGTTAGCATGGAGCCTCTAGAAAACAAGGGTAGGGCGGGGGAAAATACGTTTGGAAGTCTTTGGCGGGGGTGCTAATCTTCTTGTTCCCCAGTCCCCGGAAGATGTACGTAACAACCTCGTGGAGCGGCTGCTCATAGTGACTCTGAAGCTTATCCTTGTACTTGCCGCTCAGGTCCTCCTCCGGAAGGTTGAGGTCAATCGTCACCTCGTCATCCTTCTTAAACTGCATGACAACGAAGGGGTACCGCGTTTGGCCTTGCCGAAGGGGGGGATCCAAGCCGACACACAGCATGTAGTGCAGCTCGTCGGGCTTGGGCAGGACCATGAACTTCTTGATAGCGTCGTATTGGATCTTGTAGTCGTATGTCTTGCCGCGCATCCGGAAGGACTCCTCGTACATATCGATATCGAAACGGCCTCTGGCGCACTGATATTAGCATCACAAGAAGAGGAAACAGCAACGGACGAGAGCCACGAACCTCGGCGTCAGGTGGAGCACGTCCAAGAAAGTGGCAACGGTGTCGCCAGCAGACTCGCCGATTTCCGCCTTCTCAATCAAAGTTTCGTAAAACAGCGTCGCGGCGTTCTGCTCCTCCTCGTCGCCGCTGGCCTGCTCGCCCTCAGCCTCCTTACGCGTCGTGGTCCCGGGTACGTAGAACCTCATTTCCACGAGCTGGTCATCGCCGGCCGCAGCCTTCTGCCCCTTGTTCTTGCCTCCCGTAGTGCCATTCGGCGCCCCCTCGCCCTGCGGGAGGGAAAACTCAATCGACACCTCATTGCGACCTGCAAGGTTCGTGTTGGAGATCTCCTGGTACGGTACCTCGAACGATGGCCGATTCTGCACGTTGAACGTAAGCTCGGCCTTGGCGAACTCGGCCTTGCCCCAGTTCCAACCCCGCAGCGAGTGCTCCTTGCTCTCGAGGTTCGCGCTGTACCAGTTCTTGAAAAGCTTCACCAGCCGCTCGTAGTCGTCCTGCTGGAACCCGTGGAGCTGGATGACGCGCGACGTGCGGTCAAGGATCTTGAGCTCGTAGCCCCGTGCGGCGCGGCTCCATTGGGCGTGGCCGATCTGGGAGCCATCGAGCGTGAAGGTATCGCCGCCGTGCGACGGCTTCCAGCCGAAGCCGTCTTTCGCAAATCGGCACTTGCCATCGTCCCTGGAAAGGTCGAGGTAGATGTTGTCGAAGCTTTCACTGCGATTGGACATTTCGTTAGCTGCAGCTCCGCGGTGTGGGAGTTGACAAGAGTGTAGAAATCCAGACCAGACTGGCGATATTTGGAGGAGCGCCAGAACTTACATAGACATCGTCGTTAGTCAAACAAACGTTGACGGTTTCCACAGGTATCAACAGAGAACCTCCAAATCAATATGTGGAAAGTGCTGGCTAAATCACCCGCGAGGTCGAGAGGACGTTGGGACCTTCGGGTAACAACGTCTATGATGGGAGCCTGGTCCGTGGCGTTGACGATGGCAGCTCCAGGTTCGCTAAAATTTCGCGACTTTCCAGCGCGGCGCACCGCGTTCTGGGGTGGCTGATTAAGTGGTGGGGCTGGGACCGTGGCTAGTGAAGAGCGACCATGTTGATTGATGCGAAATATTGAATAGTTACAACGAATTAGGCCTGTATCAATAAATTGCATGTATTAAGTATGTCTTCCTCCTGTCATAGGCTTGACGGCATTGCAACGGCAAGACCACCACTCACTCTGCTCATGGCCTCGATAGCAAATTCGTACATTCCAATACAGAAGTCCCGGATACTAATCCACTTCATGCTCAAGGCCAGCCTCCTTGGCCTTCCTATCTGCCACCTCACACAAATACTTCCACGCCTCCGCACCCACTCGACTAACACTCAATCTCGACTGCTTAAGCATCTGCATGTCCTCCAGCTCCCCCTTCTGTCCCATCTCCTTTAGCTCTTTCAAATATATGGGCACAGCAAACTTCTTGACGAACTTGACGTGGACTAGCCCCCACCGCGGCTTCTCCTTTGTGGAGGCGGGGTCGTAGTAGGCGGTACCGGGACGGCGGGCGCTTTCTGAGTACTAGCATTTAGAATACGTGTTCGGATAGATGTTGCTCTAGAGGTAAGAAGGGATGTATCTTACTGTCCTCGGAGAACTCTTTGACAACCTCCATGATGCCCACAATGCCGGGCTCCTTGCAGTTCGAGTGGTAAAAAAAGGACTTGTCCCCCGCGTTCATCGCCCGGAGATTATTCCTTGCTATATATCAGTTCAGTAAAAGCCCTTTTAAGAAGCTAGATTGAGGTTCAAGGTCTTACCCGCATATGCTCGAATGCCTTCACTTGGTTAGTATCAGAATCATATCGAAGTGGAGTACAAGAATGCCACTCACCGTCCCAAGGTTCTGGTACATCCCTCGCCCTCAGGTCATCAATAGAGAACTTGACATCAATCCCGTTCTCAAACCGTGACTCCGGCTCTGCCTTCATGAGCCAGTACCACTCCCCCTCGTGGCGCTCCACCTCCGGGTTCCGCGTCGGTATCAAGTTGACGTCCGGGTCCTCCGAGACGTCTCTCGCTCCTCGGGCGCCCTCCGTGGGGCTTGTGTACACCTTCGGCTTGGGGGTCTTCGAAGTCGTTGTCTTCTGATTCTGTCCCTTGGCTACAGTCTCAGTGTTCACGACGCGTCGCGGCGCGTCAGAGGCATCATTGCCGGCTCCCTTCTTCCTCCTAGGACTTTTACCCGTCGCTCCCTTCCCTGCGTACTTTGGAATTTCAGCCTCGGCTTGAGCAGCAACTGGTTCCGCAACCTTCCCCGCCTGGCGCGCAGAGCGGCGCTTCGCGATGGGCTCAGAGGCCGCCATATCCGCTGATCGCTTGCGGGGCATGATTGGCGGCTTAGTTCGTAGGGAATTCGAGAGAAGTCACACTTCTTATGTTAAAAAGAAAAAAAAAAGAGAGAGAAAAACACTTAGGATTAATTGCAATATAATGTCTTTCGATGTGAGTTGCTTTGGATGTGGTAGGTTGAAACCAAGTCAGGTCTGAGGAGCTCTTGCAATTTCAGCTATGTCGCGGAAATAAATGATCACAAAACGCCGGGTTTCGAAGACCGCTATACCCCGGATCCTGGGCGCGAATTCAGGAATACTTCAAACTAACCAGCTTCAATGTTTTAGTGTCACGTAATAAGCCATCGTACCTAAAATATATTGCTCCAATATATCGGCTCGAATTCAGAACTTTTGAATTCCTGTATCTACTATCCTCCGCTCACCAGCAACCCCCTACATATTCACTCATCTTACAGCCGCCCCTTACTTCTTCAGGATAGCAACAAGCTCCTTCACAATCGCATCCCCTACCTCCGCGGTCCCCGCCTGGCCCCCAATATCCTTCGACCTCGCGCCCCCTTCAATCGCCCGCCGAACCGCCTCCTCCACCGCATCCGCCTCGGCGCTCAGGTTCAGCGAGTACCGCAACATCATGGCCACCGAGAGGATCGTCCCCACGGGGTTCACCACGCCCTTGCCCGAGATGTCCGGCGCCGACCCGTGAATTGGCTCGTAGATGCCGTTGCATTTACCTTTGCCGTCCGGGATCCCGCTTAGGCTCGCGCTGGGAAGCAGGCCGATGCTGCCGGGGATGACGCTCGCCTCGTCGGAGATGATGTCGCCGAACAAGTTGCTCGTGACCACGACGCCGTTCAACCCCCGCGGGTTCTTGACCAGGATCATGGCCGCGCTGTCGATGAGCTGGTGTTGGAGCTTCAGTTGCGGGAACTCCTTCTCGAACGTCTCCGTCATGACCTTCCTCCAGAGCCGGCTGGTCGCCAGCACGTTCGCCTTGTCGAGGCTCCACACTGTCTCGTCCCCCCTCTTGAGGGCCAGGAACCCCGCCAGCCTAGCGATCCTCTCAATCTCCTCGCGCGAGTACGGCTCCGTATCCCACGCTTTGCCATCGCCCTCGTCCTCCTTCCTTTCCCCGAAGTAGATACCTCCCGTCAGCTCGCGCACGATGACGATGTCTGTCCCGCGGCAGATTTCCTCCTTCAGCGGCGAGGCCGAGACGAGAGAGTCAGACGCGAAGGAGCAGGGGCGGAGGTTGCCGTAGGTGCCCATCTCCTTCCGGATGCGGAGAATGCCCTGCTCCGGACGGACCTTGCCAGTTCCCCATTCGGGTCCGCCGATGGCACCTAGGAGGACGGCCGAGGCGGACTTGGCGGCTTCGAGAGCTTCGTCAGTGAGGGGAGTGCCGTGAGCATCGATGGAGCACTGATGTGAGAGCTGTTAGTGGGCGAGATTGGGGACAGCCGGATATCCGCGAATGACCTACGCCGCCCATAAGATGCTCCTGGATGTTAAAAGACCCAGCGGACGAGCTGTTCGTTTCAACGGCCTTGAGAACCTGCACCGTATCCCAGTCAGCGCCCTATTCTTCTCCCCGGCTTGTCGATCGTCATGTCTCGCTCACCTTGATAGCCTCGGCAACGACCTGGGACCCGAAACATCCGTTAGCATCGGAGTAAACATATACTATCCCTCGTCCGCAATGTATCCGAGGAGAATGCGTAGATCTCACCTCTGGACCACAATGGTCGCCCCCAAATACCACGATGTTATGCTGCGCCATCTCAACCGGGATCCACCAAGCACGAAGGGGACGATATAAATTTAAGACGGGTTCAGATAGAGGGGTACAGGATGGGCTTCGAGGAGAGCAGAATGTGAGAATAACCAGACAAGTTGAGACACAGAAACGCAAGAGTATCTCTGTCGAAGTGCTTCAATTGGGTTTCGCAGGTGGTGGGCTGCCCCTCACCTGCAAGCTATTTTCCGAGATCGGAGTTGGCGGGGTAGTTCTGCTGAACCCGAGCTCATGCCGAATTGATCGAACCCCGACGCACTCTAGTTCGATGGGACGGACACCGAGGTGGAAAATACTTCAACAGGGCTTCATCCCTCGAGATTTCGTAGCTTATAATTACCCCTAGCTACTGCACAGACGACACACTTACGAACGAGCATCCGGTGTCGCAACGCAAAACTAGACGTCACGGGATATCTCCTACATACATGGACGTATTACACGAGAAGCATACACGGACCATCGCGGCCTTACTCGTCCAAATCGACAGTGCATTACAGCGTATCCAACACTCCTATTAAACGAGGACGTCGGCCGCGAAGCCCGTCCCATCTTTATACAAAACTTCCCCGTTCGTCTTCCAGCGCCTTACATGGCCTTCGCTATGGCGTGCCTATCCCCCCGACCGCTCTACTCGTAGAAAAAAAAAGTTCATGGTCCATCGCGAGACGGCATCTCTTGTCAAAAACGGATGTGCAAATCGTAACTCATAAATTTGTGGAAGAATGCGGTCGCTAGCGGAATGACTTGAATGACTTGTGCGCCAAGGGTGACGGCGCGTGCGAGATGGGCGCCATTCCACTCCGGCCAGTATCCCTGATCCGGCCACCCCTCATGTTAGGAGTATTCGCGCAGAAAGCGCAGATATACACTGGTGGCATGTCGCGCCTGGTAATGTTGATGCACCTGCCATGTAGCCACAGCTCACAGGCCTCACTGTTATCGGTATGCGTTAGCCAACCGCCGACCTCAAGATGCAACACATAATACTCAATCTCGCCCACAAAGCGAAGGGCCCGGACGTACCATTTCACCATAAATGCATCTATCGCCCCGCCGGGCTCGTTACGGTGACAGATACAACGAATCCTGTAGTGTCGCGGGCCTGTCGACGGCGTCGGAATGCTCGAGTCTGTCAGCGTTGTGGGCGACATGAGGTTCCCCGCTGCCCAGGTGAAAGAGCCGGTGTCGACCCGACGCGAGCGCTGGCTCGCTGCCCGCTTTTGCCGGTCCTCAACTACCTTTCGCAGCTCACTGGTTGCATCTCCTTTACCCGCACCGTTCACCACTGTCTCAGCCTCGCTCTCGTCGTCGTCATCGTCGTCTTCACGGGAGGGGCTGTGTTTCCGGTTGCGGTCGTCAAAGGAAAAGCTCGCACGCATTTTGGGGCTCTTCTTACCCGAGCTGTGGAAGATGGAGCCCACAGGCTTATGCGGGTCGGGAAGTGCAAAGGAGGCATTACGGCTCGGAATGATGATGGGTTCGTCATCGGCGTCGGAATCCTCAGGATCCGACTCCATTACTCGGCTGTGCCGGCCAGAGTCTCTGGAGTTCCGACGATAGGCACCGCTTGGGCCTGGCTCGTCAACAACTGTCGTCGTCTCGGCGTGCGCCCTCCCACGGGCGTCAATTGTGAACTTGACTGACGTCCGAGTTCGCGGACCACTCGACTCCGGAATGGAAGACAAACTAGATAGACGGTGATGGAGTTTTGAGGGTGATATCCTGCCTGATTGACGGTGCTGCGGTCTGTTGGAAGCGACCCCGGACCCGCTGCCCTGTAGAGCCTGCGGACGGGTGGCAGGTGCCAGAGTAGGTAGCTGTCTCCTACCTCTGTTCTCACTGAAGCTGCGCTGGAGACCGGCTTTCGGCCCCGTAGGTTTCGTAGGGGAGCTAGCGGTCTCACGTGCCCCGCGTCCGCTCGTTTCTTTGTAACTGAACGAACGCTTAACCCCATCGGATCCCGAAATGCTCGATATAAGGGGTGCCGGCTCGGCGAGCGCCCCCGTGCCGGGCCCAGGACGACCAACGGGCTGGAAAGAACTTGTATTCATGTCTGAAGACGGCGGGCGGCTGAAGAGGAGCCCGGGATCGACACCACGTCCCGGACTTAGAACAAAGCCACTGTTGGCAGGGGCAGGGTACGTCCCTGAAAGGGCCGAGCTTTCAGCGGTGGTCGCGACTGTCTGCGCGCTCGGCTCCGGTGTACTAGGTTTCGGCGCAAGTGGCCGCTCCTTCCGCGCTGCCGGCTGGATATTTTCTTGGTTCGACGACTGAGGCGCCACATTTGAAATGTTGGATGGGTCCTGGAACAGCGCGGCGTTGGCGCTCCAATCGTAGGTCTCGCCTGGCTGTTGAGAAGATGCCGGAGTCTCGAACAGCATGCCCGATGTGGTCGGATTCTGGCTGGCAAAGTCCAAGTCCATCGCGCTCATGGAGATAGACGAGTCCCAAAATGATGGCGAAGCCGTCACTGGCGCTGACATTGGATAGCCGAACATGTCGTTCTGCGCGGCCGCGAATGCCGCCATATCGGCAGGCTGGCCAGCGCCGAGGAAGTCTTGGTGGCCGTAGCCCTCATCATTCTGCATACTGGTCTGGGCCGAACCGGGGACAAGCTTTCGGTCCGCCTTGTGGGCGGAGGGCGGGGGTGTTGCCGTCTGCGTCGGAGGCTTCTGAATTCCGCCAGAGTATGATCCGTCGTTCTTCGAATCCGCCCCGGCAATGCCTTTCGTCCGTGGAGTGTCAGGAGGGGGAGAATATTCTCGGCGGGTATTCGGAGGCACCTGCGAGGACGACAGGCGAAGAGACGGGTCTACTGATGGGAGGTTGGGGCTGGGCGAGAAATGATTCGCATGGGATGCTACCTCGGCAGCGATATCACCGGCAGACAGAGGGCGCTTCGAGAAAAAAGATGACGTCCGGGCGTGGAGTGCTGGAGCACCAGGCGTTGAGGCGGTGAATGCGTCTCGAGAGCTGTTCAGATTTCTGGGGGTCGGATTGGAGACGGAATATTCCTCAGCAAAGCGGGGGGGGGGCCAGACACCTGAATCCGCGAACCGACTCTCGTGGTGCTCCCTCGGGGTCTCGAAGGTCGGACTTGGGAAAATGGCAGAAGTGGGAGTTTGTCGAGGAGTCCGCGGCTGGGCGTGTGGATTCCCAGAGCTAGGAGAGGGGCCAAGCGCAGTGTTAGCCGAAACGGGGACGGGCTCCAGGCAGACAGCAGCAGGAAAGTGAGAAAGGTCAGGTAAAGCGGGTACTGGAGGGAGCCGGGATCTGCGCTCTGCAGCTACCCTGTAAGCTCGCGGTCCAAGGAACGCCCAAGAAGGACGCGGCCAACATGGAGATGCAGGGTCGAACTCGCGAAGCCGTTTTAAAAGCGAGGCTCGAGAGAGCGTGCAAAAGTTGCGAGTTAAAAAAAAAAAAAAAAAGTACTTACCAGTTCGCTAGCTGATCCCCACTCATAGCAAATATGGCTTTATCATAGGACACGGACACAACCGGGTCGGGTGGAGTGCAGCAGAGCAACAGATCCGACTCCGAGATACAGAGTCGCAAAGGGGCCCTGCGATTGTTTGTTGCTAGATACTTCGGTTTTTCCAGATTCGGAGTTCGAGGTACTGGGCCAGATTCCCCTTCGAGTCCGCGCAACGGCAAAACTCGACGAGCCAAAGAGGAGATGCGGGATGAGGCGGAAGAGCTCTCTGGTGGAGACCACGAGCCAAGGATTGCTCCGCCGTCTGGGCACTCTGTGATAGCACTGGGAGCAGGAAGATGTGCCTTGCGTTTCTTTAATGTGGGAGGTGCCGGCTAGTATCACGAGAAGGCAGCGCTTGGATCACGGATAAGGAAAGAAGGCACGGGCAAATGACGGGAGGAAGGAATAGCTCGACATGTGGCGGAGGAAGGAAAGCCGGACAGAAAGGAGAACCAACGGAGGGCTATGGAAATCGCGAGCGACCATCCCGCTGCTAAGCTCGGGAATTGGCTGCCGGAAATATTAATTGGACTCGGGATTAAGGTAGCGGGACAGCTACAGCGCCAAACCGAGACATCAGAGAGGACCGAGCGACAGGAGCATCTGCAGTCCCGGCAAGGGTCAGCCCAGCTGCGATTCTCGGCCGGCCGCTTGCTAGCTCGGTACTTCGACCCGCTGGGGCCAGCACTTACGGGACATGGTCTCAGGCGGCGACAGGCGCGATGAGGATTGTACCCGCGTAGCTGAACCTGCAAATGCAAGTTACAATATGCTATGGCACCATTAACCAGCTTTAGAGGATGGTGCCAATTTGGAACTGTTCTCTCATCCGAACTCTGGTTTGCCTGTGTGTCAACGCCAGTTAGCGCAAGGAGGGAGACTCCACGCTAGGGCAAAAGAGAGATCGCAATGTAGCCTAAACGGGCAGGCGACCCAGGAACGACAGAGCGACAGGAGCGTGATGAGACCTGTTTGACGCCGGCCCTCTTTTTGGCAGAGCTCACATACAAAAAGCACCCTGAACGACATCGCCTGTTTAGGATGGGAGGTTTCTAAGTTCGGTCCCCTTTCGTCGGCCGGTGGCGCCCGTACCGAAGAAATCCTTCTCCGGAACGACTGCGGGGCCGAAATTGGCCTGAAGCTCGCACCAGCGGCACAGCGACTGGATATGAACATCGGAAATGGTCTTAGAAACCATGGAACGTAATAGCTCATGTACCCTGGTTCTCCACGGAAGCGATTGACAGAGGACTCCCAACTGTCGACACTGTCTGAGAACCCACCTGATACAGCCCTATCAACAGGAACGAGCGTCATGGCACGCCACATTCTGCCATTATTTGTCGCACCCAACCGCACCCCCAGGGGGTTCGTAGCGAGTCTGGAGCTTCAGGCACCAACAGTCGGCCGGTGGGGCCAGAACAAGGTCCTACTAAGTCGGACGCGGTCTCGGAAGAAGGAAGGGCTCTGGAACGACAGCCCATCGCAATGACAGATCCTAGCCAGGGTTCTGGCACGGAAGCTCGTGTTCCATCGGACGAACTACGGAAGGGTGACATCCGTGGATAGGGGCGAGACGCACGAAAAGCACTTCTCATGCTCCAACTCCACTAATCAAGCGGAGACGCTGTTCGTAAGTACGATGGGGCCGAAGAAGGGCCTCTCAGCACTCATCGTTAGCCACAGCAGATACTGTGAATGAGGACGGTGGACTCGAAATTCCGGCGACTCGACTAGGTCCGCGGGCCCACGTTCCGCTCCCGTTGTACGGAGTAAAAGACCGTACATCTTTCCCTCTCGTTGGCAACTGCAAGAGGCCGTTTCACTGCCATTAATACGCTCCCACAGCGAGTGTGATCCCCTTCGTCAATTCGCTCAACGTTGACCAATGGGACCTAAAAAGCACAAAAAATGAAGTGCCCTCAGCAGGAGTCGAACCTACGACCTTATCATTACCAGTGGAAACACTCCTACTAGTGATACGCTCTACCACTGAGCTATAAGGGCGGGACCGGGTGTTGCTGTGCTTTTCTCCACTAGGTGGAGGAGATCTTGAAGCAAGTTTGATGGCGGTCAAAGTTTTCTGTGCTGTTCTGCATGAGTGGTAGGCCAAACTGGGGCCATACATTGTGTCGACCAATAATTTCGCGCGGCTCGGCTGTAAGTGAAGGTCACTGGGCCCTTGGGAAGCGGAAGGAGAAACCTGCACTCCTGACAGTTCAGCAGGCCCGACGGGCCCATTAACGTGAAAGATGGCTACATACGATAGGCAGAGCCTAGCGGTTGTGAAAGTAGCGCTTTGTTACAGGGCATACTGGAGCGAACAGAAGTGCAGTCAGAGTTCTCTTGCTGATTGTGCTTGGATTGCAGGTAAGAATGGGGCAAGGCACTGGGACGATCAACGATTACGAGGGATCGTTGTTCTCCCGCAGTGAATGGTGTCGATCTTCCAGACCGTTTGCGGCTGCATCTTGACAAAAGAGAGCCTGCACACTGGCCTTTACCCCCCAATGGCACTGGCACCGGGCCGAAAAGTAGTGCCGGCGTCACCCGTCGGCACTCCCAGACACACGCATCGCCATAACATTTCGATCAGCCGGGCCGACTTTGGCCCTTGACGGATCGGTGGCCGGTTTGACTATGACGACACTGCCAGATGCCGGGCTTCTCTTGGCCCATGCTTCGAGACATGGAGCCAGTATGCAGAAGCAGGATCATATTCTCCGGTGAGTCGGCGAGTCGACCATGCCGTGAACCCGCTCGGGGGCGCCAAGCATGAGTACCCACTACGGTCGGACGGGGAATAAAATGAGCGCAAGGTCAATTGGCCGCCCCGTCTGGCCTGGAGTCAGTCTCCTGGGTCGAATGCCTAATCAATCTCGCTCTAGGGCGCGCTGCATTAGCCCTGCAGATACAGCTCCATGGGGTAAGCGGTAGGGCTAGGCCTCTTTGTCGCGTGAACCGCGGGCGTTCCATGGAAAACAGGGGACATGCGTGAGAGGATTGTTGGTGGTGGAGGAACCCTGCCTTGATTTTGACTTGCAGAAGGCAGTGAATTGAAAAAAAAAAAAAAAAAAAGATGAAGGATTGCCCTAATTACGTACATGGGGGGTTTCGGGTAGACGTTGAGTGCAGCGTAGACTCAGCTTGTATCCTAATCGACTCTGGCTGGAACTTACGGCTGCAGGAAGAAAGGTGGAAATGAGCAAGCACGTCTTCAGCTGATAAACAATGTGAAAGCATCCGGTCGGATGTCAGAGCCGCATGGGGCAGTCATCCCGAGTCGGTAACCCATCAGGAAAGCCCGAAAGGCACAGCAGAGCTGAGCCATCCTTGAAGATCCCGCGAGAACCCCGGCCGGCGACATCACCTCCTTGAAAGGGCAAGGTCGCGGGGCATGCCATCTTTGGGTCATACAATCTGCGCTATTCCCAGTTGGGTTATATTGGTCGGCGTTCGTCAGCATCTGGTGGGCTGGACGCAACAATCGATAAACGGGCGTCTGAGCCGTTGTGCATTGCGACTTCTTGCCAAATGATACGCGAGCATAGTTCGTGGAGGGGCATGTCCGCCCCGACTTCTTCTCGGCCAAGGGCCAGGGGTGCAGACGAAACGAGTTCAAAGCTCCTGCGATTTATGACCAATCAAATTGGTGCGCGAGCCCTCGAGGACTCCCGACCGAATGGACTCGGGGTTGCAGCTCTCCTCCGTGACGTGAGGTGTTTTCGCCTGTATCAGCTTGAACAAGAGCCAACTGATTGCCGCAATGGAGATTCTAGCCACATCTTCACCTGCAGGCACTGCGGGCATTGTCAACACCATGAGGGGGACTCCAATTCCTGTGCAGTTACACAATGCCAACGACTCATCGCAGAGTTGGATGTTTGTGTCTAGTCTGAACCGCCATGTTCAGCGAGTCGGCTCAGAAAGGGGGTGTCCCGCCGGCTCCTTCCCTCTTCTTTCCTCCTTCCCCATTACAGGATCACCCGCTCCGAGAACCGTGATATTTCGGTCCACGTGACAGGAAACTCGTCCTCAATGTCATTGGTCCCAGTGCCCCGCATCAATCCGGACCCACTTTCAGACCAGATCCGCGCAGCCGAGCAACACTCTGAGCCACCACAGCACTTTGGCTTTAAGTTTGCCACAAGACGATCCAGGTACTACAAATTAACAGCTCGTTCGCCCGGTTAGCTCAATCGGTAGAGCGTGAGACTCTTAATCTCAAGGCTGCGGGTTCGACCCCCGCATTGGGCTCAATTCCCAGTGCGCCCGAGACCACTCGGGCAACTACCTTTTTTGCTTATATTTTATAGGTCATACCGTTGCTCGTCTATTTTTATCCTTCCATTGTTTTTGTATGAGTTCTGTCCCATGTGCAATTTTGACCTTGTGAAACTCTGAAGTCGGGAAAGGGTGGCCACAGTCTAGCTTTGCAGCTCTACAAGATATGAATTCACTACACGCACAAATTCAAGTTTGCGAGTATCAAGGACAATAGCTACATTGAGTGAAACGGAGCTCTTGTGCCCCTCTATTCGTCTTGTGTCTTGTTCTGGAAACTTTCGTAACCGCGGAATGGCTATTCCATCTTACACTGAGCATCTACAACCTCTCTTACAAACATGTCCGATGCCGCAGACTCCAAGGCCAAGGTAGCACATAGTATATATAACTCCACTTGTAAGCCATGTCAGATTCCGTGAACATTAAGGGCAACTGTTATATTAAGAAGTGAAGCGGGCTTCTACGGCCTGAGGGGTATGTAAGGCAAGAAACAAAGCAAGTATATACCGACGAAGTCAAGCGAATACCGCGAGCCAGCAGGACGAGCATATTAGTGGCTCGGAATTCCCATCTCCCGCAGAAAAATCCTCCCGTCCCCGAAAGATAACCCGGGAACGACTGAATACCTCCCTAGCCATAATAGAAGAGATGTGTAGGAAAAAAAAAAGGGGTTGGAAACGTCATTCATCGTGTTTTCTCTCGTCCTCCCATATTCATCCTGTGTATGTGGTATCCAACTCTTTGACGTCATCCAGGTCCTCATCATCATAATCTTTTCTATCGCCGAGTAGCCTTTTCACCCGGTCATTGTTCCATCCTATTGCGAGACATATTGAGAGCCAAATGGTATCAATAACTATCTCGGCCCGCGTTCCCCGAGCGTGGGCTCACGAGTCCGAGCACATGGCTCACGTGTTGATATAATATATGTCGATGGGAAGGGGCCGTAAGAGGGTATGAGTATCGTGTAAAGAAGAAAGCGAAGTAACAACAAAAGAAAGAGAGGTGTGGGACAAAGTGAAAGGTATCCAAATAGGGGCGGTGAGAGCATCAGTCTAGATCATACCAGACACACCGCTGTCCATCGGGACCATAAGGTGATTGGACTGTTGGCTCGGCCGCCGCGGTGGCGGTTGTTGCATGTGCTGCTGCTGCTGCTGCTGCATCGGGTGCGGGTATTGCATCGCTTGGGGAGGGCCTTGTACGAACATCGGCCCTTGTATCATGTTGGGGCCTGTGGGGGTGTGTGGCGATTGACTGACAGCGTTGACGGGTCCCATCCGCGTCGGGGTCAGCGGTTGCGGCTGCGGCTGCTGCGGCTGCTGCTCTGCCTGAAGGGCCTCCGTCTTTACCTTCGTCAACGAGGGCGGTGCAAGGGCCCTGCTAGTGCTCTCCCTTCGACGCTTAGGGCCATCCTTGACCTTTGGATGGGTGTGGCACTAATACTTCGTCAGCACGAACTGCTTTGCCGAGATCGGCATGTTTCTGGGTTCGAGAGAACTCACCTTGTACGCGTGCCTGAACCACGTAGTCCCCTTCTTCTTGCTGCTGACTAGCGCGATCCAGTCATTGCAACCGCCGCAGAGGCCCTCCCATACATCCGGGTTCCCATCCATGCGCCTCTTCTCATGAGGCTCTTGGAATGGGCTTCCCGTCGCCGCGCTAATGCCATGAGTGAAGGACTTGTCATACCAAAAGGCTGAGTTCTTCAAGACCAGCCACCTGCCGGGTTTGCAGATTCCACACCATCCCTCGCGCTTATTTCCGTGTCCCCGCACCCACTTAGGGGTGTACAGATCACCTTCAAACCGAAGCTCCTGCTCATGTGGCACCAGGTCTGGGTCCGACGGATTCATATCCTCGGGTGGAGGAGGAATCTGCTCCTCGTGTAGTGAGGCATAGAGATCTGGGGGCTCCGAGAGATCGGCGTAGTGCCCATGAAGAGCGTGGGGGTCAGCGTTGCTCTGGAGCATCCGGAAGAGCCCATGTGAGAGCAAGGGTGGAGGGGCCTCGAAGTGATGGTGGGCTTCCGGCTGGAACCCTTGTGACGGTAGTTGAGATGGCAGCTGCGACGGCAGCAGCATGCTGTTCCGATGATACATCGGAGCACTAGGCATCAGGAACTGGGGCTGTTGCGCAGCTTGGAGATTTCCAAAGTTGAGTGGCAAGTGGTTGCTTGGCATCGTCGGCGATGAATGTCTTGAGGACATCCGCTGGTGCGTTCCAAAGATGTCAGTGCCGGGGTGATAGATAAGAGGTGATGGCCTCCTGTTGGCCCCAGGCCCGTACGATCCGGTGGACCACCGCTTGTTCCTGGCGGAGTCGACGCTGTACGGCGCAGTTCGGATGGGCGGCCGAGGTGACGGCGAGGCACGACCGCGGCTGTGTGTCCTTACCAGCTCTGATCGGCCTTGGGATGTCATTCGAGGAGATGCCACGGGGGATAGTTGTGTTGAGGACATGAGCGAGTTGCGGTTGGACGGTGGCGGATAATCAGAGCTGAAAGATGGCGCCTCTGAGAGGGCGGCCGAAAAGTCTTCATATGACGGCATGTCAGATAGGCCTCCGGACGTGGACATGGTGAAAGACGATCCTGACATGCGACGGTTATTCAAATTGTTGTCGATGCATAGAGAGTCGCCATCCGGGGGCGGCCCTTGGTACCGCAGGTCCAATATCGGGATGGCCTCATCGGTGGTGTAAGCTTGGCCGATGTTCATCTCACCATCTAGGTTCGGGAGTTCAAAGTTATCCTCGCAAGGCTTTTGATTCCAGGGATCTAGGGCGTCTTGAATCAGTCGAGGGGCAACACAAAACTGGCAAAGGCATAAGTCGACTCACCGTTTTCAAGATGTGTCGGCGTGTAAAACTCCTGGTGAACTGAGATGGGGCGCGACGACATTGTGTCGCTCGGGGTGTCCTGCAGTTGCAGCGTTGCGGGGTCCCACGATGACAATGCCCCGTATTCTTCGCCCATACAATACGAGAATCCCTCATGAATGGTTGCGGGTCGCGGCTTCATCGTGTGAGAGGTTGGTGTGGCCCATAGTCCTGCGGAGGCGACACCTTCACTCTTGACGGGCATGTCGCTATCATTCATTGTTACGATAGGTGTCGGCCGTTTCGCTGAATCGCTTCTAAACGTGTCGTTTGAATTGAGCTGAAAGGGCGGCGTCTGTACGGAGTGTTGACTGGAAAGAGCAACATGTGTGAGTCCATCTGAAGAGAGTGATATTGACCGAAAAGGCGCCCAGGTTACATACGGCTGTTCTTTGTTGTTAGAGTCCATGGTGGATATTGCTCAGAGAGTCTCTCTCTAAGTCTTTAGTATGTTCTGCGAAAGGCTTCATTGAAGGTTTCCATTAGCATGATATTCAAACATGGTTGGTGCATCGCGTGTAAGTCTGGCGACGGCCTCGATGAGCACGCGAAGATGAACGTGAGGATTATAATAAGAACGGAGGGAGGCTGATCATTGTGGAAGGTGTTCGGCTCAATGAATGGACGACACGGAGCCGTGGGTGATGGTGAGAATCGCGGGAGTTCCCGCCAGGTTGGGAGGGCAGAGAAGACAGCAGTAACTCCGGCCAATATCGACCAGGGCAGTGCTCAGAATAGGTCACCTACAGTGATATCTGGCACGACGGCCAGGGTACGGATTGACCAGGGCCAAGGAATTAGGAAGCCGTCACGAACACCAGTTAATTTCCGAAAGACGAGAGTCGTGCCCGCCGCGAACTAGGGTCGAAGGAAGATGATGCAACGTAAAGCCGGCGGGGTGCGGACGGTCCCAACCAGTACTGATCGAGGTCTTTCCAGTATAATTCGACTTTCCCCGGTTTTCTCTCGGCTGCTGGAAGGCAGTCGAGCGTTCTTGCAATGAGCGTATATAGAGGTTTGGCTCCGGTTCGTCGAAGCGGTCGGGGTAACGAGGGTCGCGAAATGAGCGTGTATTGCGGCAATTCGTTTGGACGTTGATGCGCGAGCAACAGTTGGGACCCTTGGCTAAGGAGGGGAAACGAAGAGTGCCCGCTCTTAAAGGTATGGGACGTGACTATGGTTATTATGGGCGGAATACCGGCTTAGAATTGGGGTGTTAATAGGAAAGTATTATAGTCAAGACGGAGTAATAAGTAAAAAGGAGCGACGTGTGGTGGAAAGGGTGTAAGTGGGAAGCCGGGCGAAAAGACGATCGGAAAGAGGACAACGAGGGGCGGTGCAGGAGAGCAGAGGTATAAGAGCGAATGGCACGGGAAGAGATCGCGCACATCCTCCGGGCAAAGACGGCCACCCTCAGCACGGTCAAAGGTGGAACGCCGGTAGGAGGCCAGCCGGGTTCCTTGACACACGCCTAGGTGGTGTCTGTGAACATCCGTCGGGGCGGAGAAGGCAGGAAAGGTAAATGTGTGGGTACGGGTGGAGTTCGGGAGGGGGTGGGCGCCGAGGGGCCCGCCTCTGGAAGCTACTCTGGATCGCCGTGCCCGAGGAGGGCGACAGGGCCGGAGGGAAACAGGAAGGGGTCGCTCTAGCTAGTTTGGGGTCTCTGGGCTTTCCCCGAAGAGCCCTGCACCCCCTGGCTCGACAGGGATCTGCCGCGCAGGCCCAAGGTTACGTGTGCTCGCCGATAATGTGTGAGTGTGGGAGGCCGGCACCAATGGAACCGGGGCTAGCCTAAGGTATTGTGGGTTTCTGAAAGAGAGGATCGAGAAGAGCCAAAGGTAAAACACGCTGGAGACCGCGCGGAAGAGGCAGAGTACTTCTCCGTTGGGTACGGAGCTTCCGGCTCGGATTTGCGAGAACGACCTCCCCGAATATAGATGGACCTGTGCAAACTGGGAAGCCATGCTCTGTTTGCAACAGTAATGACGCTATAAATCTGTGTAAAACAGCCGTAGCGGAAAGACGTGTATTGGATTGGTGACCCTGTCGACAACGCGGCTCAGCCGTGTAAGGCGTAGAGGGCGAGCGCGCGTTTCGATCGCTCACGCATTTTCCCTAAAACGAGGTAAATCACAAGCAAGCGAGGTCCTCAATCGAGTGCCTGTAACTCGCCTCGACCAAAGCCGCGCAGAAGGAGGGGAATACGGGGCGGCTCGCACAGACGTAGAGAGAGAAAAAAGGCAGCGCCAAGTTGGGGTGTAAGTTAGAGGTGGGAAGATCCGAGGGGGCGTGTGTGAGACGAATAAAGGGGGAGTGAGTGGAAACAGACAGTTTTAGCAAGGTGGGTATTTGGGTACTTCGATCAAACCCATCGAGGCGAGGCGGATCGAAAAGGACCCCATGACAGTGGAGAATATCAGAGCGAAAAGAAGTGGGAAATGATAGAACCACTGTATGTAGTCTCCAGATGATGGGAGAACGGATCAAAGGTCCCTACAGAACACGCTAAAATTGACTCGGGAGTTGGAGGAACCACAGGTTGGGGTGCGATGACGTTGCACTAGTTCTCCTGGCTCCGCTGCGCTTTCCGATGATCCCTCGACACGCCGGAAGGTCTCTGCCCTGTCGCCTTCGCTAGTTGGGTCGTGCTTTCCTCAGCAAAGATGGGACAGGCATGACTGGTGAGGCACCTCCTTCCTTCCGACCCCGAGGAATCAGGAGGCACAATCGATCGAAAGGAAGGTGGGACTGGGGCCACGGAAGCCACATCACACATCACCTTGGACCAGAGGTTTGCCAAACACCTGGACCCTGCCGCTCGGGAAGTGCACCGCGCAGGAGCGCGTCTGCCAGGGACGGGTTGTGCCTTTCCCCTTCCCACGTAGCGGCGGTGGTGGCTGCATCCAGGAACTACGAGTACTCCGTCAATCCCCTGGATTATGGGCATGTCGCACGGACAGGGATGTTGCCGCTCCGTGGCTTGGGGTTTAGCGTCACCCAGCAAGGCCGGCATGTGGAAGTTACCGAGGTGGCGGCTGGGGGCTTCCCACTAATTTGACTCAGGCGTCGACTAGCGTCTGCAGGCGATGGGCTTGGCGGGATTGACAGATCTTCTCGCACCCCAATGATAGAGTTTACGCCGCGCTCCTGATGTAGGCACGAATCAACCACGAGAACGAGGTCCACGCGGTGTTCAGAAAGAGCTCGACAGACAGTTCTCAATCCCGTCGAAGCCGAGGAACGGGATGGCGATCCGTTGGGGCGCAGTGGCGATCTATCTTGGGGCTCTGCGGTGAGACTCAACTGTGAAGCAAGGGCTGCGGCTCTGGCTGCCCATTGCCCCCGACGAGGCACGCTAAGGGCAAGGACCCGAGGGGCGAAGGGTGGTGAAGGGGGGGGGGGGGGACAGGAGGCTAAGATAGAGGTCGTTCTCGTTCCTGCGCTGTCTTGGCCGCTGTGCGAGCAGGCCGCCGAGGTCTAGAACATAGTTCACACCACAGGGAATCACCGAACTCTCGCATCCTGCGATGCAAATCCACCAAACGTTGTTTTCAACAAGCGGCCGATTCTAGTTCTTATCCGACGGGGCGCACGAATCACGCGGATCACGAGCGATCGCGTTTGACAAAGGCAACCGAGCGTCGAGTTGTCGTTTTGCGGTCTGCTGTCGCCTCGGGCGGTTTTTGATACTGCCCAGGGACCGAAGGACGAGAAGGGTACAGCCTTCCATGATGATTGACTGTAGGAGATCAACACCAGGTGTCATCAATCCTCCACATTGTGATTATCAGCGCCATAATCGATTGCGAATATGCTCTAGGCTGCAAATCGGCCTCCCAATTGCTCCGGAAGACGAAAAGCTAATTGCCACTGGAATTTTTGTCGGCAGGTATTCTGGGGAACTCTTTGTGGTAGACCAAGTGGGACTGTGGCTAGGGAACGTCGCTTCTTCGTCTCCGCCCCTTCGGAGTTCAAACAGCCTAAGAACCCGAAGTTTTGAAAACTCCGAGGACGCTGTTTCACGGCAGGGGTCTGGAATCACATCCTACAAGGCCCAGATGGGGTGGCAGCGAAGAGACCCGTTACCATGCTTCGTAGGTCGAGTAGTCCTTCGTACGATCTATCATTCGGAGCCGACAATAAAGTCGTCGTTGTGGCATCAAGCTTTAAGGAACAAGGACAATCCGGCGTCGGTTCTTCGACTTCAACCCCACCGTTCGTGGTCACGCGTCTACCGTTCGGACTGGCCAAGAAAGCCCATGTTAGAAGTGGGTTTGTGGAATGCCGCCCTCGCCAACCCGTGGATTCACCGGCGTCTTGCGAATGCTGCCATCCAACTGCGCCTTCGAAGGCCAACTGGGCCCCACGATGCGCAGGGGCGGCTTGTCATGGCCACAAATCAGCCGTCATTGGCCTAGGTTCTGCATTAGTGTGGAGATGCATGTTGTGGGTTGTTGGTGGGTAAATGTTGGACGGAGGCAGCCCTATCATAGCGATGGAGGTTACTGAGGGATTGCAGGGGGTGGTCGGCGTCTCAGACCTGTCTCAGCACAACCCTACCCAAAGTCTTCCCGTGGCGGCCGGGACGCCTGACTTGGACAGATGCTGCCCAATCAAGAGTGAGAAACGTTAGCTTAATCATCTCCAACGGCCCACAGTGGCACTGGACGACCTCGCCCTCCACACGGCAGCAGAGTTTCGGTCGAACCAACAAAACGGATGGCTATCGAATCCATCCACAGTCTAGCGGAGCGCCAATAATTATATTGCGTCGTTCAACTTGATACGCTCTTTCCTCTGCTCCGTCCTCACGTCTGACCACCGGATTTTTGGCGCCGGATGCCACACCCTTGCGCCACCCGCTCTCTACTGGGGCCGTGTCGGAGAGTGTTACGGTGGCGTGGCGATCCGGCAGCAATCCGAACCACATGAGACCCTGATGATCGCGGATCTGCGGCTTATTCAGTGCTTTCAAATCGGTCAGGATTCTGATTTCGGGGTGCCTTGGGGACCTGAGCTCCGTCCAGTATGCCTGGCCCCCAGGCTTGTAGCTTCTGGCCAAATCAGCCAACGCAGGGCGCATGCATCTTCGGGGCGATTGTGGCGATGCTCGTTTGACCCTCCGATCGACCTGCTATCTCACCTGGCTCTGCGCCTGGAGGCGGCGATGAAGGCTCGTGTTCTTCGTGTAGAATGGTCCGTCTTCTTTCAGCCTTCTTGTCTCTTCCGTGGGATACTCCATAAGCGCCGCACTGCAATTAGGACAGCGCTAGCCGGCCGTACAAGTCCATGTTAGTGCGTCGGCTACCTAAACATCGTCGAGGCTTCTTGTGGTCTTTGCTCGAGAAGCCTTTCAGGGGAAGCATGGAGTCGGGCCAGCTGGAACAACGCTAGCTCCACAGTTCGTCGAATTTGAGCACAAGGCCACGGTCTTTCCGAATCATAGTGCTGTTACCAGAGATAAACGGGCCATCAAGTCGGATACGGTATAGCAATCACCGAGTCGGCAGCATAGGAGGTCGGGGGGAGAGAGAGAAGGGAAGAATTGACACTGTGATCCGTGGCAAGTCACCGAGAGTCGCTACCATGCGTCACATTAATGACGAGGCGCGCATATCACGTCGCGTTCTTGGAATATCGTACGTCCAGTTCTTTGGCTTCTCACAATATGGTGGGGTATATTACCGCCATGGTAAACCGGAGGAAGTCTGAATATAGCGGTTGCCAACGCATTTCAACGCAGCGGAACCGTACCCCGCAGCCTATCGTAGCTTGCGGATTCACAGGCAAAATGCGGAACAGGGAGACGATGTCACCTTACGGACAGCGAGCGGCATGAGGCGTACGTGCAGCACCAGGAGTCTCGACCGCCTTCACTAGAATCTGCTAGACCGTCTTGACTCACTATTCCTCCATACATCTCCCCCGTTCATGAGTAGCTTCCTGCTAAGAATTCGACAGGTTTGAAGCGGCCCCACGCTCGGGCGTATGCCGAGCCGAAAAGCTGCAGAGATCAGCTTACACTTCCAGGGCATCCAGGAACGAGGCAGCATGGAGCACGGTACCTGCATTAACTCGGATCCAATGGTCTGTTCCTCACCTTGACGAGTCAATAAAAATATACGAGCCCGAGTCTGGGGCGGCAGATGACGCGAATGAGACCGACATAAACGCGAAAGAAATAGATAGAGTAGATTAAGACCTCTACTCTCAGCTTGCTGCGCGCCAGCTGGGGTTGTCACTCCGAAACAGATGGGGATAGATCGGGGTCCTCTAACACAATACCCCTCAGTTATACCTCCTCTCTGGCGTCTCACTGTGTTATACGGGTTACAACTCTTGCTCGAGCGCGGCCGCTCCGCAGTCAGTCCGCTCTTCCCTCGGCAGTGCGCCCGTCGTAGAGCGGGTTACTCCCGATTTTGGACACGATTCCGAACGAAGGATTGTACTATACGAGGAATATCATAACTACTTGGTATGAGCAGATGCGTTTCTGCTGGGCATCTATCGGATTTGGTAGCAATGTGTCCTTCATTCCGGCCACGCCGACGACCCCTTGCGTTGGGCCCGCCAGCCTTTGGTCAAGACCCTGGGGAGCAAAGTGTCGATGCGAACGGCCCTTCCCTGATCTCGGGCATTCCTCCCAATGTAACGAACCGCCAATCTACCCCTCGCCCCAGTCATCAATTCCCTTCGCGACAAACCCGGCGCATGCGCCACGTTGTACGGATTGGCCCGGGTGCAGCGGCCCCTCTCACTGTGACGCTCCGAACCCTTCGGCGCATTCTTCTGTGGGGGCGGGGCGGCGGTTTGGCTCGACTTTCCCATTCGACGTGGGGCGCGGTGGTAAATTAACAGGGGTTGACGGAGGGCGCGAAGTGGGATGTTCTCCACTCGCTGGTCCGCTGAACTGCTGGTGAGCGCATGACAAACTCAACCGCTTTGGGAAATTGGCGGGGGATATGCCGCCCACCATACCAATGACACACGCCTCCTCTAGTAGGTCTGGCCGAACATCCTCTCAGTTCTCATCTTTACGAGCCTTTTCCTCTCTTGCCACGGGTACAGAGGATAAGACGCTATATTTCGCCTACTATGATCACCGGGGACCAAGGTTCGCTCCCCTGCTTGGCGTGAGGCAGCCGGCCTGTTCGAGGGAGAGCTGAGGGGTCCTCCGCGTCCCCTCTCCTCCACCCGCTCCTTATTTGTTCTTTTTTTGCCTCCCTGTTGTGGGGTTGGAAGGACTTTTGAACCCACTCGGCTCGAGATTCAGGCTTGTCAGCTCAAGGTCCATTAAGATCCCTGCAAGGTAAGATTATTAGTAGGACTCGGTAAGGCGGCTTACCCGTCAACTTGGGATCTTTACGCGAGAGAGGGCGGAAGGTAGTTGGACGTGCTTATCGTGGGGTGGGAGGGGTTAGAGAACACGGAAAGAAGGAAGTGTTCTTTGGCGTCGGAACAAAAGGACCACGAGGGACCCAGTGTCAAACTCTCCTCCCCTCGTAGTGGAAGACTGGGGCAGCTGGGAGGACCCGAGTCATGGGTCAGGAACAATCTCTGTCCTTGAGTCGCCGTGTGCGCTCCCCAGTTTTCGAGCCACTCAGAGACCCGTTCTCGCCCGAGATGGATGGAAGGCGCGACAGCTGAGAGGGGCAAGGTGAGGGGCGAGACCTGCGGTCCGATCGACAAGGCACCATGACTGGAGGGATAAACCCAACACGACTTAACAGCGCCGGTATAGCCCTGTATGAAGCAGGGACAAGGCGGGGCGGGGCCGGAGGGAGGATCTTGGTCGTGGGCTTTGTGGCCCAGGCAGCCAAACTCAATGACGGTTCGGTTCCGTGTGTTTCTTAGGGGTTTCTATATTAGGAAGGCTAGCGTGTTAGCTGACCCGTATTCTCCAACGCCAGCATCTCTCACATAGATAGAGTGGCGAGTGGGGAGACAACAGGATAGGGAATCCGGTCCCCCGGACCTCTCGGTCAGGCGGCATTCGGTATTTGATATATATGAGGTTTTCGGTCACGCGGCGGCAGATCAAAAGGGTCCCACTGGTGAGGAACGGAGAGTGGTGGAGCAGGCGAATATCACGTCTCTGATAGAGGCAGGACGGGAAAGCGCTAACGTTCTGTATTGAACTCTCGTCTCACGGGCGGGCCCTATCGCTGACGCGGCTCCCAAGGGCAGTTTTCGCCGAGCTGAAAACAGGACGGCGAGGCCACGGGTCCATACCACGTCATCTCCACCTCAGTGAAAAGCAAGGTTGGCAGCCCACGGAGGGAGCCCTCCACTATATCGAACATAGCCCATTGTACAGACCAGACCTCCGACCCACAGTCGGCATTGCCGGCTTCCCTCGACATCATTCGTTCAACTGCCTAGTGAAGTGCGTGTGACTGAGTGTCAGACTCCTGTCCTTTAGCCCTTGTTGATGCGACGCCAAACTTCGTCCTCCGCTGCGGCGATGCTCCCCCCCGCCGCCTGAGCCCACTTCTTCGCAGCCCCCCAAACGCTGTCATCCTCCCCTTCAGCACCCGGTAGACCCCCCTGCGCCTGACCCGCGCCTGACGATGGATGGTAGCCGGCCGATCCCGCCGGGGTGAATCCCTGAGCCTGGTGCGCCCACTGCTGGTATCTCGGCGGGTTGTTTCCGGGAGGCGAACGTGGGCCGCCCTCGAAGAGAGTTGTCGGATGGGGTCCTGTCGGGGCGGCTGCTGCTGATGTGCCTCTACTGTGCGGGGGTGCTGTAGGAGGTGGGATTGCCATTTGTGATGGTATAGTTGTGGCATGTGGTCCTGTACTCGCCTCTGCCACCTTGCTGGCGTCCGAACCCTTTAACTCACCGGCCTTAGGTGGCGGCGGGAGATTCGTCCGGTTTGGGAGAGTGGGCACAGTTCCTGGCTGAGGTGGCGGCGGACTCATCTCGCCTCCGGATGCCGCATTCGATGTGACAGCAGCAGGTGCATACCTAGAATGCACCGTCGCGGTAGTCAGAGATGGAGCCTCGGTTTGGCCTGGGGGCCGGGCCCCGGGCTGTGGTGCCGGATATGTCGACGTGCCAGTTGGTGGTGGCGCGGCAATGACGGTGGCCTCTTGTCCTTTCGGAGTAGAACGCGCATTGGGGTCTCCGGCAGTCTTTGGAGTTGCGCCGTCTGCTTTCGCCGCGTTGATGGGGCTCTGCGTGAATATGGGAATGGGAGGCATTGTGTCAGGGACGTCGTCCTTGGTGCGGCTTGTCGTCTTTGTACCCTTCCAAAGCGCAAGTCCTCTATAGGATCGTGTCCTAGCTTCCTTGCGCGCGATAACGCGAGACCGTTTAGGTATATCTATGACAGGAAAAGAAAGAAGGATAATAGTCTCATGAGTATGCCTGGGACCCAAACGACTGGCCGATCTCAGGCAATGTTCTGGCCGTGTTCTGCCCTCGACCTAGGAGTGTGACTAAGGTAACCGAGTCCCTTCTTGTAGTTGTCCGACCAGGTATCCTTCCTGACCGATTAGTTAGATAGAGCTATCATTGAATGTAAGAGACGGCAGTCATCAGGCGGATTCAAGCAGCGGACAAGTGCCTCGGAAGATGACGTCAGGAGCGCTTGAGGAAGACAGTGCCCGGAAATAGGTGAAGTTATACGATGGAAGGAGCCCCGAAGGCTGAATGCAATGTTCTGTTAAGTATTGGATGGTCTCAATTCCTGTAGGATAATTACATGGGATGGATTGATGACTTGGATTGGAAGTTCATGAGAATGTGTCATCTTGTCAGCATGCCACTGGTTATCCCCGGACGGCTGAAGATCACCTTGCAACACGCCGTCGCATTGACGGTCAGACAACCCACGACGTAGCAAAACAGCTGGTGGCAGTCGTCATAAATATATACAGCTGCCAAGTTTTGCATGTCACGTCCCACATTCCCAAGTGGCATAGGATTAGGTCGACTGTGGTGTTGACCAAAAGGCGACTGCTCTGATTTAATACTGAAGCCAAAAAAGATTACTGCAACGGACGTCCCAGCATCAAGATTTCCCGCCCCTTCCGCCCCGCCACCCCTATGCGTCCGTGATCTATCGACTACACCACTACTTGATCATCAAGATGGTTGGAAAGGTCAGCGAGAGGGTCCTTCTTCGGGAAGGTGAGTATCACCGCCTCGCCTGGGTGCTCCAAACACTTTGATTGCGCCGTGCATATTTCCTCTCGTCTCTGCGCGATGGCTCTGACGCTCCCGTGCCCTTATAGGCCTCGAAAGGACAGACAATGGCATGCGACAAACGAGCTGGCCCGACGTCACGCCCATTAACCAGAAGAACTACTACACGTACGTGCAGCCTCGGCCGCTGGAAGATGGAATGGGACGCTGACTAGGGCTCCTCAGAGATTACATGAAGCGCGACGATCAGATTCTTGCCTTTCGACTACAATCCGAAGTGAATAGGGATCGCATGGTTCAAAATGCGAAAGACAAGGACCGCGCTCTCGCCGCGAAGGCCGCCACTACCGAAGTGCCGCTCCCCATCTCGGAGCTTCAGGCAGAGGAGAACGCTCCAGCCACGCCCGACGCGATGGATCCCTCAAAGGTGATAGTGATACACCCAGGAAGCCAAAACCTGCGCGTGGGTTTCGCCAGCGACGCCCTGCCCAAGACCATTCCTATGACCCTCGCCACGAAATTCCCCCAGACTGAGTCCGAGATATACGAAGCCCTACCACGGCGGCAGTTCGAGGCGAAGACCCAGGAGCAGCAGTACGGCGAGGAATGGGCGAAGAGGTTTCAAAAACATAGCAACGACCTCAAGTTGGAGATGCGTGCGAATAAGCGCAAGGTCTTGCCCAATTCTAAAGAGATGGTCCTGAGCTACAACCGCCGGACCGAACCCGAGGAGATCCCCAAGCACAACGACCCCCTTCAAATCGAGTGGACTGATATAAATACCCTGGACGATCCAAATTCCGCCGCATCGTGCTTCATCGGGAACGAGGCGGAGAGAGTTCCAGACGACTCAGACCCGAAGTTCCGGTTATGGCGGCCGATACGACACGGGTGGCTGAACGAGGAGGACTATTCCACGACAGAGCATCTCTACGACGACTTTGAGACGTTACTGGACAAAGCCATCCGACAAGAGCTGGGCTTGACGCAGAACAGCTCGTGGAAGCAGTATAGCTGCGTCTTTGTTATTCCCGATCTCTACGACAAGAAGTACGTTGAGATGATGCTTCGGTGTTGCATGAAGTGGTTCGAGTTCAGCCGAGTCTGCTTCATCCAGGAAAGCATGGCGGCTACGTTTGGCGCCGGCTACACCCAAGCTTGCGTAGTTGATGTTGGGGCCCAGAAGACGTCCATCACTTGTGTTGAAGACGGGCTCTGTATGGAGGACTCCAGGATAAACTTAAAGTATGGTGGCTACGACATCACGGAGACGTTTGTCAAGATGCTGCTGTACGACAACTTCCCCTACGAGGAAATCAACCTCAGGCGTCGGTACGACTTCCTGCTCGCCGAGGAACTGAAGCTCAAGCACTGTACCATGGCGCAGGCTGATATCTCAGTACAGGTGCTACAGTTTCACCTGAGAGCACCCAACCAGCCGACGCGGAAGTACCAGTTCAAAACGTACGACGAAGTTATCCTAGCACCCATGGGGTTCTACGATCCGGCGATCTTCGACAACAGCACGAAACTGAATGGACGGCGGAAGCTAATTGACCGGTCATACAACGCATACGATGTCGATGTTCCTGACGACCCCTCCTCGCAGGCTCAGCTGGCAATTCTCGCTTTGCAGAAGCCGTCGCTCGTCTCGAACGGCCTTCCGGTATCCACTGACGTCTCGACTCCCGTCAAGGAAAAACCGCAGCCGTTCAATTTCCTGTCTCGCGTGGACGCTGCCCTAAACGGCACTCCCGCGACATCCAATGCGCCATCGCCGGGCCCCGACGGTACGAGCACGCCTGTTCCACCGCCGTTCATCTTCGGCAAAGACGGTGGAGCGGACGGGGGGAGTCCTGCGCCGAGTCAGGCCAAGACTGGCGGCGGCACGCCGGCTCCCGGTGGACAGGCGCAGTCGACGCAGGCCTCTTTCATGGAGATGGCGACCCGCAGCGCCAAGGCCGTTGCCGAGGAGCGTGATGGGGTTCTGCCCGTGGCGCCCCTCGACCTTGCGGTTCTGACGAGCATTCAGCACGCGGCGCGTGGCGACGACAAGAAGCTGCGTGACCTGCTGGGCGGTATCATGGTTATCGGTGGCGGAGCCAAGGTACCGCAGTTCGCGAACGTGCTGGAAGAGAAGCTAAAGGCGCGACGACCGGATCTGCAGGATATGATCTTGGTGAGCAGGAGCGCGAGGGACATGGATGAGCAGGTGGTAGTCTGGAAGGGAGCGAGTGTCTTCTCGAAACTGCCGACAAACGACTCATGGATCGTGCCGCTGGAGTATGAGAGGCTTGGGCCGAGGGCGCTGCATCACAAAGTGCTCTGGGCATGGTAAGGGGTTGAGCCTATGGTAGCGCGGCTGGGTAGGGTTCCGACCAGAGGAGTTTTTGGTATTCAGAGTTGGAGTTATAAGGTTTTAATTGGGCTTTCTGGGACAGGCGTGCTTTTACTTAGGTTCGACTCCAAAAAGCGGCGTCTCCAGTGGTTTCTCTCACGGATCCTTGATAAATGGATCTTACATGATCTAGCTGTTTTCTTCGCGCCACCACATGCTTTCGGTTCCCCTTAAAGAGTGTTTCCTACTACGTACCCCCGCCCATTATGCGTCCAAACGCGAACTCTCTATTTACAATCCTGTTGTAAAGCCATTGATATTTTTCCGGGTGGTGGGGGGCCCGGGTTGGAGCATAATGCTCGTCTCTGGACAGTACAATGCGGATTACATAAGACGGCGTACTTGGCGGCATGCCTGATGGTCCATTACTCCAGAACGACATGGTATAAGCAACATCATATTCTCGGGCGTGCTGCTGTCTTTCCGTCAAGCGGATACATTGTCATCTACTCGGCACTACGCGAACGTGATGTAACCAGCCAATTGGCCGCGTTCCCCAATCCCCGAAATCCCGGAAGTTATAACAAATCGCGATCCGCACGAAAGCAGCCATGACCTCGATGTCCCGATTCCTCCCCTTCGCGGCTTCGACGACATCACTGCAGGCCGCATCCTACCTCTTCGGCATATCCCTCTTCTCTATTTCCTTTCTCGTGTTCCTCAACAGCAGCATATCGTTTGTAGTCACGGATCTGATTGGGCAGAAGGATGGCGTGGGCGACGTGTAGGTTTATCTGCCTCGCTTCCACCGGTCTGGTATCCGGTGAACTGTGCTAACGCTTTGATGAGCGTAGTGTTGGGACACTGGGATTTGCAGACGAGGTGGTCGCGCTCGTGGCATGTCCCGTCTGGGGCCTCATCTCGGATCGGTTGGGCGTGAGGTGGGTTGCGGTGTTGGGCTACCTCGTAATAAGCACTGCGCTGGTGCTTTTCGTGCAGGCGCGAAATGTCTACCCGGAGCTCCTCCTAGCTAGAATATTCTTCGCCGTGGGGGCTACTGCCGCGTGAGTGCCCCTCAGCTGTCAATCTCGGCCAATTCGTTGTGCGATGTGCTGACTTGGCCTTCCCGGACAGAGCTACGATGGTGACGGCGATCCTCCCCTCCATAACTGACGAATCGGAAAGCCGGGACTCTTCTCGCGCGTCTAAGCACCGCCGCGCGGTCCGCATGAGCGCACACTCCCTGGAATCTGATGTGACTATCACACCCGAGCGCTATAGCAATGCATCGGCCTCGGCTTCAGCCCATAGTGTTAACGGCGAGCACCAAGAGGAGGATGAGAACATGGGAAAGCCCTCTGCGCTGGCGGGATACGTGGGGCTTTTCACGGGGTGCGGAGCACTCGTCGCGCTGTCGCTGTTCCTGCCACTGCCGGCGAGGTTCGGGAAGGTGGACGGGGTGGGCACAGGGGATGCTGTGCGGTATAGTTTCTACGTTGTGGCGCTTGTGGCGCTGTGTGTGGGAGCGTTCGTGTTTATAGGACTGAGGGGTTTGAGGGGCGAGGAGGGCAAGGGTTGGGGGTTCCTCCTTGGTGCGAAGAGAGAGGCTGGTCGAGAATCTACGGGCGAGGGTGAGGAAGATGAGCACTTGCAGGTAAGCTTGGATATTCACGCCTACATTCGACAAATTGAGCATCCGTTGCTAATTTCCTACAGGGGCCCATCCTTCCGTACCGCCATCTTCTCAGAGAAGCCGTCAGGCTAGGCTTCACGGACCCCAACATCGCCATCGGTTATACCGGTGGTTTCGTCGCCCGCGCCTCCACTGTCGCCATCTCCCTCTTCATTCCCCTCTACGTCAACACCTACTTCATCAGCAACGGTTTCTGCCGCGGCTCCCCACATGACCCATCTCCTGAGCTCAAGGAGGAATGCCGCGCCGCCTACATCCTCGCCTCCATACTTTCCGGAGTGGCCCAGCTCCTGGGCCTTGTGTGTGCGCCAGTGTTTGGGTACGTTACGAGCTGCGTGCGGCGGCGCGGCGGTGGGAACATGTCCGTAAGGGTTGCGTCGATTCTCGGCATCGTGGCCTACTCCGCGTTCCCGCACCTGCAGAGCCCGGAGTACAAGGATGTGGATGGGCGCGGGGGATCTCCCATTGTGCTGCTGCTTGTCGCACTAATGGGGGTAAGCCAGATTGGGGCTATCGTTTGCAGTCTAGGGTCTATCGGACGGGGTGTCCTCACCGCGGACTCTGGGCCTGCCCGTGGAGAGACACGAACAGACGAGGATACGGCACTACTAGGCCGGTCGGCGCGGGACGCACGGAACAGGGTGCGTCTGAAGGGATCCGTAGCGGGAATGTACTCGTGGTGCGGTGGTGCGGCGATCCTCCTGCTAACGAAGCTGGGGGGTTATCTGTTCGACAACGTGGGAAACGGAGCGCCATTCTACATGATGGCTGTGTTTAACGGGATATGGCTTGCGGCTAGCCTGGCGATTGATATGGGGAGGGAGTTTAGATCGTTTAGGAGGGAGCATTCTTAAGGGCATAAACGGAGAATTTTTAGAGGGAATCACGACGACGGACCGAAGGGACCTCGAAGAGGTTATTCTCAGAGACTCTTCTGTCTTTATTGTTATGATGAATACCAGCGAGCGTTTTGCATGCTATGGGAATACCTGCTTACACCCGGTCTTTGCCATTCCCTAGGAATGCTAATAAGGAAGGTTGGGTCCCGAAGTTACCTACCAGCTCATGGTCACACCCTTACCCAAGACAACACCTGCAGCCGTCCGATCCACACCTCGTCTGTGAAGCAAGGTAGCAGCGGACCCTCGCATGCTTACTCGTTTCCAAAAGAGCGCCTAGCGGACGCCGTGATCGCTGCTGGGTTTCCTTCGGAACCTCGATGGATACCGACTCGGGTGAGTCCACGGCCACGGGTGTAACGGCAGCCTACAGCGTCGAGGGCTGCTCCCGCCCCTGGGACTGTGACTGACGCAGTTGGGGTTGGGGATGCGAGACCGAGGGGCGGCAGGGGGGGTGAAGAGCGGGATAGGGGCCAGGCGGGTAAGGGGTATACGTACGGATACGGTATTCGTGCTGAAGGATGGGCTTAAGAGAATCTACGGGCGGACCGAGGGAGGGAGAGGTGGGGTTAATGTCCAAGAGGGGCAACGGAGGGATGTCCGTCCTGGCTGAGCTGCGGCCCCTAGGCTCCAGGAATGAAGGATTTAGCTTCGACGGGTGCTGAGGCTTGTAGCTTTTTGCTAAGGCTGGAGAGGCCTTTCTCGCGTTTGAATCTTGTGTGGAAGACATTGCTAGTCGCTTCTGATCTTCTAGATGGTGTATGTGTTTTTGCGTAGGCTTACAGGGTCTTGCTACATGCTCTATCCGCCGTCTTATATAGACCCGAGACGCTCGCCCATAGTTCACGGCTAGGAAAGACGTTGTTCTTACTGTTTCTTAATTCATAAAACCACATGTGGAAAGATATAATGGAGAAGACATAAAGTCGAATGAGCACAAAGGAACGTTGATACTCGTTGGTTCACGTAGTTCGCGATCCTTACCAGGTTAACAAACCTGTATATACCCAAAATTTGACGCCCTAACTAACCAGTCCCATGTAGTGTAGTGGTCATCATACTGCCCTCTCATTGAGAGGACAGGCAGAGACCCCGGTTCAATTCCGGGCATGGGAGAATTACTCTTCTTATTTTTGGCCTTTTTTTGTGTCTGATGTGAACGTTAGTGTGAAGAGTGGAAAGTGTACAACTGGGCTTCGCTTTAACCATTTATTTTTTTTTTGGATTAAAATAAATTCCAACCATCATCCCCTTGAGAGGTGTGTGATGTATGGCATACCGTGATAACATGTTTTTAATAGAAAGAAGGCAAGGTACACCCTCGGGTGCCTCACGCCACTCTTCCTCGGGCCAAGAGTGTGACACTAACCTCATGGTGAGGTTTTCTCCATCATTGGCGCGGGGCAACTTGGGACTCGCAAGCTGATCGTCGCTCTCGGCACGCCGACAACCGGAGGTGCCACTTGGTGTCGGGACGCTTGGCACTTTTGTTCGCGCCGGCGGCTGTCCCGTGTGCAAGCCCTAGCCGATCACCACTAAAAAAGATACGGACAAGGGCTATTTTGCGAGGGCTTGGGGAGCCGTTCTGTGGGGATTTGTTTTGGGGTGGCCGATTATTAAGCCACGGGGGAAGGGCGGGCACAAGAGCAGTTGACTCTCGGAGGCCACAGCGGGTGCTACGTCACGCAACACGCCACACCCAGCTCCCAGTGGGTAGCTACGTAGAGCTCTCAGCGGTGTGCTCAGCAAATTAGTTGCCCTGAGTCCAGGTTTACTGCGGCGCTGTGATGCACGAAAGCCAATCCCACAGCGCACAGCGGGCCGCGTGGACTCGCCTGGGCCCCGAGTACCTTGCCAGCTCTGGAGCGTGCCGCACGCATCGCAGGCAAAATTGCCCAATCCGGGCAGCATCCACAATGTGGTGTGTCCCTTCAATTCTTCTCCCGCATTTTTGACTTAGCACTTCCCACACACCCTTCCCCCCTTCCGACAAACCAATCGTCCGAAATTTAGCGGTTATGAGCTGCTAAACATCTCGCAACCCTCACATCCCCCTCCTTCTTACTCGAACCCGCTCGTACCCAGAGTGCCTCCAACAAGGACACGCCTTTAGAGGCGAAGAAATACAGCGGCCAACATGTCTGTCGCTTCGAAAGTACGTGCCCTTTTCCAGTTCCTCCCCTCGCCGCAGGATCTGCGCGTGGCTGTTGTGGTGGGCCACAAATTTCGTGACCGATTCCTCCCCAAAGACAGGCCCAACAGCCACCTAGTTCGCGCTCGCCGCCCGGCTGTCGGGCTCGCTCCCCGTCGTGGCTGGCATCGCATTCGTCTGCCGAGATCCTGAACGTACCAATTGACGGCTAACAATCTGTTGCCAGAATCTCTTTGACCTCCTCGGTACGGCGCCCCGAGCGAAGAGGCCGCCGACGCCCCGGCTCGCCCCTCGCACTCGCTTCCTGATACCCCAGCGCTGCTCCCCTTTGTCTGGATGACCGTTAATACTGACGCGGAGTCGCAGGCGAGGATGGTGAGGCCCCCGCTGTGAAGGCTACCCAGAAGCCCACCCACGCCGCCAAGGCGGATGTGTCGGCCAAGCCGGCGCAAAGCACCAACCGTCGCGGTGGCTTTACCGGAAACGAGGCTGGTAGGTGTCCCGAAACGCTGTTCTGTTTGTTTGCTTTCGAGCTCTACCCCAGGCTGTGTCTTGTTAGCCCCGACGTCTTGTCAGTGTGGCGTGAAAAATCCGCTAAAATGACACCGTGGGTGCGCGGCCGAGCCCACGTGGCCGCACAAATCGGTGGACGAGGGTGGAAATCGCATCTGGCATTTCTGGGGAACTACATTGGCTAACAGTCGACGTGTAACAGCCTTCCGTGACCGTCAAGCTGGCAGCGACCGGAACCGCAACAAGGGTACTGAGGAGGGGACGAGAGGCGGCGGCCGTGGCGGCTACGGCGCCCGCGTTAGGGGTGGTAAGTCGACAGATAATCTTGCTACGAGAGGGGCTTGCACTTTTCAAGGGCTTGCAGAGGCTCAATGGCAGATGGCTGACTGAGTCCAGGGCGCGGCTCCCGCTACCCTCGTGATCGCGATGACCGCCACTCCAAGAACATTGCTCCGTAAGTTTACACTGTGAAACCAACCCCTCGCTACGCCGGTGACCTGTCTAACACACCAACAACAGCGGCTCTGAGAAGCAGGCGGCCCAGTCTTGGGGCGCCGCCGAGGGCAAGGCCGAGCTGAAGGATGAGGAGGCCGCCGTCGAGATGGCTAAGAAGGAGCAGAAGGAGGGCGAGGCGGAGGGCAAGGAGGCCGAGCCCGAGGCCGAGGAGGAGAAGGTCATGTCCTACGACGCCTACCTGGCCCAGCAGGCCGAGAAGAAGCTCGCCCTGGACTCCCCCCAGCAGGTCCGCCAGGCCAACGAGGGCAGCAAGCTCGACAAGAAGTGGGAGGGCGCCAAGCCTCTTGTCAAGGACGAGGGCGATGAGTTCATCTCCGCCGCCAACTCTGGCAAGGCCAAGCGCGAGCGTGAGCGCAAGGTGAAGAACGTCCTCGACATCGACCAGCGCTACGTTGAGCCCGAGCGGATCCGCGGTGGCCGTGGCGGCCGTGGCGGCGCTCGCGGTGGTGGTGCCCCCCGTGGCGAGCGCGGTGGCCCTCGTGGCGGGCCTCGCGGCGGTGCTCCTCGCGGTGCTCCCCGTGGCGGCGGCGCCAAGGGCGCGGCCATCAACACCAGCGACCAGCAGGCCTTCCCCTCGCTTGGCAAATAAGCCCAAGTCGCCATGCGCTCGAAGCCCCCCATATCTGAATCATGACTGTGGCTTGCAGTCCGGGCTTACACATAATCCTATCCGCACATATGTTGGAGGGAAAAAGATCAGATCAATTCCAAATGGTTTTCTTTGCCCTGTCTTTTCACGAGTTGGCCTGGGGGGAAACGTTTTCTCTGGGGAAATGGATGGTTAAGGGACGTTTGTTGAGGTCGAAAAGTTGTTTTATAGGAATTGAACGTTCTGCTGAATCATTGGTCGTGACGTATGTGTATGTAGTGGCCACGAGGGTATTTACTGAGACTGCCAGGGGTAATACTCCCTGTGTTATGTGATGTATCGTAGGGTGTCAGGGAGCTACGACGCAGCTAGACGCGGACGGCACAAGAGTTGCACAGGAATTGCCGCACGCATAGGTACAACTCGGAACATGAAATTATTTTGACACAGGCATCTCTGCAGATAGATAGCGCCCCCTTCACTGCAACATGGCATCCAAACTCTCCCCTAACACACCCTCCACACCCCCAATCCACTTGTGCACTTCCCTCTCCACCGCCTCGTCGTCATCATCCTGCAGCTCCGAGATGTAGGGCAGCATCTCAGGCAGCATGGCGAGCCACTCCTCGCCCAGCCTCTCAGAGAGCCTGTGCTGGCACTTGACGGCCGCGAGCCTCACGCTCGCGTCTTCGGACCGGAGGAGCTTGAGGATGGCCGTGTTGAGCGCCTTGTGGTGCGGCTGCGAGGACGAGGCGCGCGCGAGCTCGACTACCGCTGGGAGTAGGGTCTCCTCCAGGTCAACGTAGGGAGCGTGCGCAAATTGAGAGACGAGAGGCTGCTGCACGGCGTCAAAGTGCGCGGGGCTTTGCCAGAAGCCGTCCTCGTCGTGCTCAAAGCAGCTCGCGAGCACACCCAGAACCATCTCCCACAGCCTCCTGCCTTCAGAGTCCTTCGGGGTGGCGCCTTGCAGAAGGCGCACGGCATCATCGGTGATATAGGTGGCGTAGGTCGTCACGATGCGGCCAAGCTGCGAGAAGAACGCGCGGAGGAACGAGTACACGCTTTGCGAGCGACGCATCCGGCCCTCTATATCCGCTGCCGGGAGAGCGGTGGTCCAGTCGACGAGGTGAGAGAAGATGGGGCGGAAGGTGGCATCGTTGAGCTTGTGGATCATCTTGAGAGCGACATCATTAACACCGTCCTCGATCTCGGAAATCTTGGCGGCGGCGGCTGCATTGACGGGACCCTTTGTGAATTCTTGCCGCCGGAAGTCAAAGGCCGAGAGGAAGAGATTTGAGAGGGCGGTGATGTTCTTGCGGATAGTGGGCTCGCGGTGGGAGGCGATCGTAGTGCGTATGAGGTTAACATATTCGTTCGTTGCCTGGGGTCTGTTAGTAAATGCTTTATCTATGCGCCTCAGAGGAAGTCTTACTGCGAAACCTGCGCCAGCGGCAACAGGCCAGCCGTGCGCGAGGCCGGTGAACATCGTCTTGGCGTCCAACCTTGTCGCCAGGCACTTGAGGCATGACCGCCGGCTCTCGTTGGCCTCGTCGTCGAGGTTACCCTCGGCGGAGGTGTTGGAAATACTAAGCAGCTGCTCCAGATACGCGGCAGAGACCATCTCGGGCATGTGCTGCGCCACGGTGAGCACAAAGTAGTAGCACGCATTGTGCAACTGTGCATCCGGCTCCTTTCCTGCCAGGCTCTCACCGAGGTAGGCTATCGTGTACGAGAAGGCGCTGGGCAGTACGGGGATGACGGCGTCGCCAAGGACGCCAACGAGCGAGGCAAGGCAGAGGAGGGCCATGACACGGAGCTGCCTGTCGGACTGGCCCAGACAGTGCTCGCCCGCAATGATGGATGCTGCGGCGGCCACACCCTCCAGATCCTTCTCGCCATACTTCTCGGCAATCTTGTCAACGCACGCAACGGCGGTGTGCTTGTACCGGATATCGTCCGAATCGCGGATAGCAGCTGTGAGCTGGGGAAGGAATCCAAGAAGGACAGTCCGGGAGCTCATGTCCGTACTGCTCTCCGTATTGACCCTCCTCTCCAGTGCCTTGAGGACCTTTTGGCGCAGGCCCAGGTCGGGGCGATCGAGCAGGTTCTCGACGGCCTTGACGAATTCGCCAATCGTGAGCAGGTTGAGGAGGTTGGCGAGTGATTCGCCGCACAGAGAGTACAGCTCCTTGTTCGGCTTGACAACCTCCGCCAGTGACAAAACACTCTCGAGGAGCCCGCCGTACAGCTCGCGCACCTCCGCTGCTTGCATATCATCCTGCTCCGTGAGCTTCCTGATCTGCATCTTGAGTCTTCGACTAGAAAGCAGAGCCGGCAAAGCAGAGAGCTGGCTGAGCGCCGCATCCTGCGCCGCCTGGGGATCGAGCTTGCTGTTCGCGGGTCGTAATAGCGCACTCGCGAGGTTCGGCGGCGGCTTGAAAAGGTCGCCGGTAAGGCGGACGTGCTTCAACACAGCCTCAAGCTGCGACTTGACATTGTGGCGGTCCAGGAGCTCCGTTACAAAGGTGAGAACGCCGTCGGTCGGGCCTTGCTTCTCGACGAGAAGCGCGATAACGGCAAACAAAAATTCATCGGCGCCCAAGGTCTCAATTAGCGACATGAAGATGCCGAAGCGGCGATGCGATGGGATATGTTCGTAGGACGACGTGAAGCTCAGCAGGAGCTCGGACGCTGATGCAACAACACTCTTCTTCCCCTTTCGCATAGTCTCCAGTAGCGGGGGCACGACCTCCTTGATGACCTGGTTGACGACGTGTGCCGAGTAGTCATCGCTCTGTCTCACCACTGACACTCCCATAAAAGTGAAGATCGGCATAACGCAGTGGATGACAACTTCAGGCGCCGTAGTGGCAAGGCGGGCGATGAGAAGCAGGGCGGCGTTCTGGACGATGGGGCTGGAGGACTTTTGGATGCAATTGACGAGCAAGTCCCCATACCCATCGGATGTGGTGATCTTGAGCTCCCGGTTGGCCTTATATACGGGGAGCATGCCAAGAAGGCTCGTTAGGACGACGTTCTGCAGGTAGCCTAGGTCGGAGCCAACCGTAGACCGGAACGCCTGCAGCTTGGCTAGAGTAGCAAAGAGAACGGGAAGAAGGTCAGCATGCGCTTCCGGGTCGGATAACTCAACGAGCTGCAGGACAAAAGTGGCTTTCTTCAAAGCCATGGTGACTTCTGGTCCCGCGTGGACCGGTGCGCCGCGGTTTGTCTCGCCACTCACCCGGCGCCGCTTGTTCGGCGGCGAGGCGGCGGGCTCCATGTGGATGGATTCGAGGAACTGAGTGAGGATATCCGTGCTGAGCTCCACGTTTCGGAGCAGCTCGGCGGCCTCAATAGATGACGGCTTCGGCGTCTCTTCCGCAGCCGCCTCGGCCAGAGCCAAGTCCAGCATCTGGCTGGCGATAGATGTCTTATTCTCGGGCTTCATCGAAGACCACGCCTTCTTCAACCGCTTGAATACGGCATCAATGAGCTCCTCCCGCGTGTTGTCGCCCTTGCTGACAATCTTCACAAGCTCTTGCAAGCCAGCGGCATCGTTGGCGATGACAACGTCAGCGAACCTCTGATTCAGTTCCGTTTCGTCGACGCGTTCTTGCCGGCATAATTGGGTCGTTTCCTCTGTCGTTAAGCCAGCCCACCAGGTAAGTGCGGGGAGCAGAAGCTGAGTTCTATTGGTGCTCCCGACAGACCGTATGCGGGTCAATGCCTTCAGGAGTCTCCCCTTAACGAGGAGGAAGGGGGTGCGGAGAACGCTGCTTGACAGCATCCTGAAAAGCGAAAGTCTGGTCGACTGCGAGAGGCGGCTCTTGTCATCGGCATCTTCGGCAGCCTTAGATTTACTGGAGCCGACGGCGGATTCTAGGACGGAGGTAATATGATCCTGGTGCATCACGCACTCCTCGAGACTAGGGAGGATGACAGACTGTAGGCACTTGATAGCTGTCTCAGTGCTGAGAAGGTCCCAGCTCTGGAACTTGGGATACAGCTTCTTCTCCGCCCACACGGCCATCGTCGCACCCTTGGCCTTGGCAGGGTACAAGCCAGCCAGCACAGCTATCAAGTCGGCTGCCGCCCGACGGACCTTCTTGGACGGGTCACCAAGCGCTGCAAGAACATAAGGCAAGAGCCCCTGGAAGTCCTGGTTCTTCTCGGAGTCCTTCAACCTCTTCTTCGCCATGTCCAAGGCGGTTGTTTTCGCCAGCGCGGGATACGGGCCGCACCAGATGCGAATGAAGAAGCTGAAATACGTCGGGCTGGTGGTTGCTTGCTCTCGTGAAAGGACAGGCAGTGCGTCGAAGTTTTCAAGCTGCTTTTCACTAGTGTCATCGACGATCGCCCGCAAGAACACCTGGCTAATATCCTCGTACGCAGCCCCTGCGTCCTTGCCGAGGTCGCTCGCCAGCCCGTGTGAGAGCTGAGCTAGCCGCGCCATAGCATCATCTAAGGCTTCTTTTGGAGGCTCGACAGTAGGTTCGATAACCATGGCACCTTCCTCTTCCGCCGGTTCCAGCATCTTTCTAGACCTCAGAGATAGGTCGAGCCTCATCTCAAGCGCCTCCATGTCGAAGTCGACGTCGGTGATGGCTTCTTGGACGATATCCCCACAGTCTCCGGGCTCCTGCGAGAGCTGCACGAGCAGTGTGCCCAGTTCTTTCCTGACATCGCCCGTCTTGTCCGCTTCGGCATTAAGATTCGTTCCGATGAGCAGCAAGGCCTTGAACAGGACAGATGTTTGCTTCCGTGTGAGGATATTCGCGCGCAGGAGTGCGGCCACTAGAGGCAGACCCCGTGGGCAACCCTTCCTCGAGGCCCTGTCGATCATAGCAAGACAGAGACCGTTAGCGAGCCTGTCTACGCTCCACTCGCGGCCGATCTCAACGAGGTGCCTCTCCACATCAGGGATCTTTAGGAGTGCCTTGGCGATCTTGCCCGAGACTTGTTTGGCTGACCTATGCTGGCCTAGGATAGAGAGGCAAACTAGTCCAGGCCGCGCGGTTTCGCTAGTCCACCCTAGAGCGAGTTGCTCCATGAATGCTGAGACCGCAGCATCGCCGAGGTCACCCTTGGAGACGAACACAGACAGCGCCATGTAAGCGGCGATCTGCGCCTGGGGCACCTTCTTCATCATCAGAGCTTGGCTGAAAATCGGCCCGAGTAGATGTAGCAGGCTCTGGTCATTGTCGTGCTGGACCGTCCGGCGACCGGACCTGTTCTTGTCGACAAGGCCGCTGACGGCCTCCGTGAGGAGACCTCCCCAAAACGATATCAAGGTTTGGTAGTGTTGCTTGGTGAGACATGACTCGAGGGTATATTCGGAGACGGCGGTGAGGAATCGCGGCTGGTTTATGGCTTGCAGGACTATCGCCGCACGGGGAGGCGAACGGAGGGCGCGGATGTAAGGCTGGAGGAAGCGGTACTCGTCGGGGATCTGAGATGGGAGTATCGACAGCAGGGTGACGAATATGGGAAGTGTATGGTAAGGTAGAAATGTTGTTAGGAGGAAGGAGGTGTTGAACTCGTGAATTCTGCCCGTCGGTAAGTTTTGTGCAACAGGGAAGGACGACCGCGCCTGATGAGCACTCACCTGAATCGCCGTATAAGCCACTCGATAGCCTTAATCGCAGGCATGAGCCGCACACGGCCCCCTACTAGGCGCAAGAACGACTCTACCTGCCTATCGAGTTCTTCATTCTCCGCTTCTGCTAGCTGGGCCCTGTCCTCGCCCTGGCTCTCATCGCTGAAGATGGTAGCCCGGAACACAGTAAACCGGTTGTCAAGACCGCACAGTTCCTCAAATCCATCATGGCAGACCGGGTACAGGGTCTGGAAGCTCTGTGTGGCGGCGACCTTGGGCTCCCAGATCAGGGACTTGGAGTGGGCGGCCTTCTGGGCCTTCGCATCGAGCGTAGTCTTGGATTTCGTGGCGATCTGCGCCAACTGCTTGGCGAGAGAGGTGGCCATCCTGAATTCCTTTCTTGGTGACTAGCAAGGCACCATATGTATTGTCGAGGAATACAGATTAGACCACGTTGGAAGGGTAGCTCGCCGACAATGCTCGGCCGTGGGATGGATCGCAAGTCTCAGGCGGTGGATTTGGACTGCAAAAAAAAAAATAATTTGAAGTCCCAAGGTTTTCCCGCCCATCCCACTGGCGTGGAACACCCCACTATGAGAGCAAGTGGGGCCGAGTTGCAGGGGTCCAGGGGTGCGTTACATAATCTTACATGGACAAACACTGCTCATGGCCGCTACGAGAAGGTCAACAACAGCAACGGCAGGATCAAAGAACTATCAGCTTTTTTTTTTCGGGAATGGAAAGGAGCAGCAGGTTATACGTGTGCAGGATCCCCCTGAAAACATAGTCGGGTAACAACCTACCAGCCCGTTCGTATGGATTGGACCTAGTACCGAGTGACGATTGTCTGACATGGTTATCATGATTTAACTAGACGTCCTACTAAGAACGTCTTAAAAGTCTTACTTGGTCCTCTTTACGGTCTCGCTTAAAACCAGTCACTGGGATACAGGACCTCCAACATCAGTCAAGTATCAGAGTCCTATAAGCTCCCACGACCACCCGCGCTCTCGACGCCGAGCCCCGATCCTCCGCCCCGCTTCGGAGCATAAATTTCGTCACTCTATTGCCGCAGCTCTCCCGCAGCTCACCCACAGCTGCAGCCCCCCCCACCATCCCCAATAACACCTCCCAACTCCTTACGCCAAATCCTCTCTCCAACTCCCCCTCCAACATGCCAAAGCCAACCGTTGACTACTCCCTCTATCTCGTCACAGACTCCACGCCCGCCATCCTCGGCGACCGGCCCCTCATTCCCGTCGTCGAGGCCGCGCTGCGGGGCGGCGTATCCGTGGTGCAGTACCGCGACAAGACGAGTGACACGGGGTTGCTCGTCTCCACCGCGCGGGAGCTACATACGCTCACGCAGAAGTTCGGGGTTCCGCTGCTGATCAACGACCGCGTGGACGTTGCGCTGGCGGTGGGGTGTGAAGGCGTGCACATTGGCCAGGATGACATGGGTTCGTCTGCTCTTATCGTATTTTTTCACCTTCCTTACTGCTGCTAGGTGGTGTCACTTACATCAAGCTCCTTATGCTTGTTCCCCGACGATTTCACAATGAATACGAGGAGTGAGATGGGTGAAGCTGACAACGTGCAGACGTCCCTACGGCGAGGCGCCTCCTAGGCAATGACAAGATCATCGGTGTCTCTGCCTCAACCGTCGACGAGGCTCTCACAGCATGCGAGCAGGGCGCAGATTATCTTGGCATCGGTGCCGTCTTCTCCACGGCCACGTACGTCTCCCTCCACTAATATCACTCTCTCAGACTAACACCACTAGGAAATCCAACACCAAGAACGTCCTGGGAACCTCGGGCCTCCGGCGTATCCTCGCCTCCCTCTCCACCTCCCCGCACGTGTCCTCCGTGAAGACGGTCTGCATAGGCGGCGTCAACGCGCAGAATCTCCAGCGCATCATCTACCAGTCCGCCGTCAAGATGCCCAGCGAGGAAAAGCGCTTGTCGCTAGACGGTGTGGCGCTTGTGAGCGCTATCATGGGTGCGGAAGACCCAGAGCTAGCGGCGTGGAGGCTCGTCCAGGCCGTGAAGACGCCTCCCGCGTTCGTAGCCAGGGGTGCTGGGGCAAGACTGCAAGGCGGAGATGTGGAAGGGATGTTATTTCAAGCTAAGGACGTCATCACCGCAGCAGACTCCAAGACCCCCCTATCTCACAATATGACGAACTTGGTGCGTGTCTTACATCCGAGCCTGGGCAAGTACAAGTAAAACTTACGGAGGGGAAAAGGTCGTACAGAACTTCGCGGCCAATGTGGCGCTTGCGGTGGGCGCATCGCCCATAATGGCGAACTACGGCGAGGAGGCCGCGGACCTGGCAAAGCTGGGCGGCGCTCTCGTGGTGAACATGGGGACTGTCACCCCCGAGGGCCTCGAGAACTACGCGAAAGCCCTGAAGGCGTACAACCTCGCAGGCGGGCCTGTGGTCTTTGACCCCGTGGGGTGAGTTCCTCCCCACTTACCCCTCTCTCTGCGAGGAAGAGCCTAGTGAAAAAGGGGTTCATAGCTAACAACAAACTTCAGAGCTGGCGCAACATCCGTCCGCCGGGCGGCGGTCAAAACCATCATGAACGCCGGCTACCTCGACATCATCAAAGGCAACGAGGGCGAGATCCAGACCGTCTCCACCGCCTCGCACCCCACCGACCCGCGCCTCACCCAGCAGCGCGGCGTCGACTCTTCTGCCACGCTCACCACCGAGGAGAAGACGGCCCTTGTGTCCGACCTCGCGCGCACCGAGCGCAACATCGTGCTGCTGACGGGCAAGTGCGACGTTGTCTCTGACGGCGAGCGGACCTTCGTCGTTGAGAATGGGCACGAGGTGATGGGGAGGATCACTGGCACGGGGTGCGTGCTGGGGACTACGGTGTCGGCGTTCGTGGCGGCTTACGGCGGGGACAGGCTCACAGCGGTCGTGGTGGCGCTGGTGATGTTCGGGATTGCTGGGGAGAGGGCGGCGGCCAAGGCGGAGGGGCCCGGGTCGTTCGTGCCGGCGTTTATTGATGAGCTGTACAAGGTGCGCAAGGAGAGCGTTGGGGGCGATGTCAGCTGGCTGAAGGCGGCCAAGGTGTTGAAGGTGGAGTAGATGCTAGCCAAGCATATGTACATACCGAGAGTACTGTATCCATCCCAGCAAAATCCAGACTGCCACCGTTCCAGGTACGCGGGGGACCCCAATGCATGTCGTAGAGTAGGAATGATCTAAGCAGCTGAAAACAATCCCATCAAAAAATCCCTTCCCTGTGCCTCGCTTGTATTCCGGGGTACCCCACCCCAACCAAAAGCTCGAGCTCTCTCCCCTTTCGAGCTGAAATCTCCCTTATTCCAAATATTCCTCCCGCCTCACCGCCGAACACCGAAACAACCCCTCCAAAAAAATGCGCCGCCTCATGCCCGCCCCACTACCACGACCCCGCCTCCGCACTCCCGACGCCCCTCGCACCAATCGGCATCTTTTCTTTCTGTCGCGCAGGACCAGTCCATCCCTTCAGCCGCGGTTCGCCTCTTACCACCACCAGCAGCGACAACATATTAGACCCTCTCCCCGACCGACATCCGTATCAGCCGCGAGGACTCACCTCCTCAACCTAGCTCCCCGTTCGATCTCCTCCACGGCGCTTAGAAACATGGCCTCCGTTCAGCCCTCGCGCCGCATGGGTGAGTTGACACCCTCACATTCTTGTGGTAGAATATTAGAAATGCTGACCTCGTTGACAGAGCGGCCGGTCCTCTTGTACGCTCCTGGACCATGATGGTCACCCGTATGGCTCTAACCGTTTCCTTCAGCGTCTGCGACCTGCAAGAGAAGTTCCGGCCTGCAATCCACGAGTTCGATAAGGTGTACGCCTCCCTCTTTCTCACACCCGGTCCTTACTCTCTAGACACTGACACGCCCCCTCCCCAAAGCGTCACTACCTCCCAAAAGCTCATACGCTTCGCTAAAGCCCTCTCCTTCCCCATTTACACAACAACACAAAATGCCCCGCGCCTTGGCCCCATTGTCCCCGAGCTCGCCACCCCGGAACCGCACTACGACAAGACGTCCTTCTCCATGTACATCCCCGCCGTCGCGTCATCTCTAGAGCCCAACTCGTCTGTCGCCATCGTTGGAATCGAGTCGCACATCTGCGTCACCCAGACATCCGTGGACCTCATCGCCGCCGGCCACAAGGTGTACGTCATCGCCGACGGAGTGAGCAGCTGCAATCCCGAGGAGATACCCCTGGCGCTGGCGAGGTTGCGGAGTGAGGGCGCCATCGTGACGAGTAGCGAGAGCTGGATGTACGAGGTCATGGGCGACGCGGGGATAGCTGAGTTCAAAGACGTGATAAAGATCGTGAAAGAGACGGGGCCGGATACAAAAGCGGCTCTGGGGGCCCTAATGCCAAAAATGTGAGAGAGGAGGGGTTTAAGGTAAAGTATAAAAAGGGAAATACACAACTAGGACAGCTCCATTTAGAAATCGCTACCTTCATACGTCATGATTGTATTCATTGTATCTCTGCCTGGATGCCTACTAGACGAACTCAGACGTATTCTCGTCCGTTACATGTTCCGTCAATCCTTCGCTGCGTCCCGGTCTATCTGGCCCGGTCCCGCCGCGCCTCATGACTTCACTCCCCATTACTCGGCTTCTTCATCCACGAGAATGCCGACGCGCCCCCCACTGGGTTCGCTGACCTCGGCAATCCCTGCGCACGTGCATCCTTAGGCGCCTGTCCTGACGCCGCCCTCTCGACGTTAGATGTGCTTGCCGCGCGTTTCGCGTCCCACCGGACCGTACCTCCCACGCCCGCCTCACTCGCCCCGCTCTTTCTCCGCTGCTCCGCGCTCGTGCGCGGCGGCTCATACGAGGGACCCGTCCGCGCGGACGAGCTGCTGGATTTGAGGGGCTTCAAAACCTTCATGTTGCGGCCGCGTGTAGCCGCGGGCTGGTAGCCACTCAGCGATGCCCCTTCGCGGCCGGCCTCAGGGCCGTTTGCTGTGCCCTGTCGCCAAGATCCCCATATGCCCGAGGCGGTGTCCCGCCGTGACTCTGGCCCATCTGTCCCGTTGCTCGATGTGATTGTTTCTCGGCCGCCGTCGCTCGGTTCGGACCTCGTTGTCTCTTTCGCGGGCCCATCGTGGCCGCTCTCGCTTCCGGGGTGGGGAGATTGGAGGGAAGATGATGATGCTTTGTTCGGCAGAGGCGCTGCGGCGATCGGCGAGACCATCTGCCCCTTGAGCGCTGCTTCATTTTCATTCCCTTGATCTGAAGCTATGCGGTGGCCCAAGCCACTACCTCGATTATCCGGTGAAATGGGGCTGGCTTTGCCAGAGACACTAGCTACCTTCTGGTCACCCGAAACAAACGGTGCGGCCGCTGCGTTGAGCTTCAGTTTCTCTGCCTGCAGATTGACGGTGCAGATGTGCTTGAAAGAACTCTCATCCTCGGGCCGCACGAAGGGCACACTGAGTTTGCTCCGGTCATCCCCATACAAGACAACCTGGTTCCGCGAGAGAAGGACATCGGCTGAGTGTGACCGCAAAGCATCACTTCCAATGAAAATGCGGACACCCTTTTTCACATCAGACCCTTCTGCTTGGTCCTTGCCCAGGACTTCGAATGTGACGGTCATGCTCGGGATGTGGATCTCGTGAGACGGACTCCTGGAACGCGTCGCGTGCTGCGTGACGATAGCCTCTGCGAGATAGACAGGAAGCGTAATGCGTAACACCCCGTCAAAGTCCGTCTCAATATCTTCGACGACATCTAGTGCCTTGAGAAGAGGATATTCGATCGTCGATTTTCTGGAGCCGGTACAGACATCGGCATAGAGTAACGTCTCATGGGCAAATTGGGACGTCAGCCAGCAGCGAATGATCGATGGCACAGACCCCAGCGCCGAGAGGCCTGGTGGCGGCTCGGGGATGCTCAAGGGAGAATCGTCGTCGCGATCACCACCGAAACTTGCATCCCCCCCGACACTACTGGCGCGGCCCACTGACGGGGCGGAGTGTAACGAGTGAACAGAGTGACCGGCGGAGCTGTGGCGCCCGTCCGACTTGTGTGAAAATGACCGCTCCATCGATAATCCACTACCAGGTCGGACAAACTCGCCCGACTGCCGGGTGCTCTGGCCTCCCCAGCCGGAGCCATGCAGCGCGCTCTCGTCGAACCGCACGCTATTTGCGCGGGACGCCGCGCCGCGCCTCACCGGCTCCTCCTCGGCGGGCGGAAGATGAAGCGAGCTTATTAGGTGATTTCCATATTCGTCTATGTCGTCATCGTCAGGTGGCATGGAAACGGGGCCTGTACCACAAGGTCATGTTAGCAACGGTACAAACTGTCTCGGGATGGGGGTTCGTAAAACATAGACAACATACCGTGTTGGGGAGTGGATGCGAGGACGCCGGGAAATGGTGACCAAGCAGCCTTGATGGCAGCGTCGTCGGCTTGTCGTCTCTCCAAGCGCAGGAGCCGCTCTGCATGGTTGCTCTGAGATATTTGAAGCTGCTTCAGGTCCATATGAAGGCAGTTCAGTTCGTCTCGTGAAGCCGCAAATCGCGGGTCCATGCCTCAGGGACAGGTGCACTTGGTCGGAAGACAATTTTCGGTTTGAGCCGGGAGTCCAATCTGCACTGCGCTTGATGGATATGCACGGTAATCCAGACCAAGACCAACCCCTTTCTAGGTCAAGCTGGAGCTGACTGTGCAGGGTTACAGGTAGAGAGTGCTGCCGATGGATTGCAAAGAACTGCCTGGAAAACAAGCAGGAGCTGCCTTCGCTATTACCGCAAAGGGGCAGCGGGTCTGTTTGGGCACTTGGCTTCTACTTTTCTCTTCCTTCCTTTTTTCTCTTCGATCCAAGTCCGCAAACCACTTGACCCAAAGAAAATGTCAAGCCTTAACACGACTACCTCGCGCGCCGCATCGCACGAGAAAGACCTCGAGGTCTTTAGCGGCGATGGCAGCCCCTATCGAAGCAAGGGTCGCAAGCCGTCGTATCTATTTCACTCTTCCGCGTGATACGGCGTGTTTCGGCTCGGTAGCGGCAGGATGGATGCGAAAGAGATGCGACTAACGTTTATGGCGGTCGAGGGTTTATCGACGTTGGATGAGAATGGGGGAGGAGGGGGAGGGCGGTCGGCTAGTACGGACAAGGCTCGGCAGACAAGGGACACGGATCGCCGATGCGGCACCGAGAGTTTCCAGCAAGTAGAAACAAAAAAGGCGAGCAATTCAGATTGCTGGTTCGCAAATCGTGATCTCGGCGCGGAGGGGTTGAGGAAGGAGCGCTCAGAAGGCTGGCTTTGAAGGCTGGCTCTGTATGTGAGGAGACTCGGGATAAAGGGGATATCGGACTATCGAGATGTGGGTGACGGAGGTTGGCGATGGAGAAGGCTGACGCTGAGAGGCTGTTTCGTTTGGTGGGTGCCTTGTGGCAGTCGTGTATTGCTACAAAGCTGAGTGGAACGTGCACGCGCCGAGTATCAGAAGCGTGGAGGGCTTCAGTACAATGCAGAACTAGTGGCCAGATAGATAGAGTTTAACTTGGAAGGGATGAAATCTTGCGAGTAGGGGTACAGACGTGACGGAGGGGGAAACTAGCAGGTGGGTGATGTTTGGGCGGAAGGTATGGACAAGGGAGGTTGTTGTTTCCTCTCGTGGCAGATCAGCTGGGTCTGAGTGGCTGATCAGCCATCGTGCAGTGCGGCAGCCGATGCGTGGCACGGCATGTGCTGGCTCCACGCCCCTGAGGTGCTGGTGCTGACAAAGACACTGTTTGCCTGGGCCCAGCAATAGCTTGCTCCCAACCCTACTGAAGGACACCAGTCACAGTGAAAGACATAATCAAAGTCCCAAATTGATGTAATCCGATTGTCTCTTTGCCGGCCAACGCCAGACCTCGCTTAACTGCATCCCAAGCCATAGTGGCATCTCAACCCTCCAGCTTTGCCGTGTCAATATCCTTCCAGTAGGGAAACAGATAGCCTTTCCTCTCCTCCTCTGGCGCGTCCGCCCAGTCTCCCCCCACAAGCGGCTTCACCAGTTCGTAGAACACCCTGTAGCCTTCTCCGCTCATGTGAAGCCCATCATACAGCAATGCCTCCAGGCCACCCTGCTTCCCACAGTCCGGCGTGCCCAGCCTCGGTCCTCCGGTCTCAAACCCCGGGGTGAGCTTCACCGCCTTATCCATCAGGCCCTGGTACAGGTCCACCAGTCCAACCCCTAACTCCTTCGCGACGTCCCGGGCCGCGGAGGAGTAAGCCTCGCTGACGCGCGCGTCCCGGTACGGTCCCGGATCGCCCTGCTCACGGCTGCGTCTCGTGGTGTGGATCTCGTCCACGGGAGGCGGCGTGACGATAAAGATCTTGGGGTTATGGCTCTTGATGATGGGGTGCGTGACGATCTTGCGGAGGTTCTCCTTGTACTTATCTAGCGGGACGTGCTGGGTGGTCCACGGGACGTCCAGGACGGCGTCGTTGGCTCCCAGAAGGACGAACTACGACGCTATTAGATTGGGTAACCTTCCATCGGGAGTGATGGGTCGGAAGGGAGGCTTACGAAGTACTCGATCTTGGGGACGGAGTCCGAGGCAGGTGCGAAGATTTGGGGCAGGAATCCTAGACCGTGGGTGCTGGTGTAGCCGCCGAAGCCCCTGTTCACCACATCGTACCTGCGGATGCAGTCTGGGCTTGTGAGTGCGTGATCAAGACAGGAGCTTCCCATGGAGGAAATATATGTACTCACGATGCTGCAACGCTCCGTGGAATGAGAAGCCTTGCTGGATCTCGGAGGTTCCCTGAAACAGGGAGTCCCCGAAGAGCACAATCTGAGGGTAGTGTATCTAAAGCCGCATTTGTGCCGTTAGCAGCCTGCCTGCGCTGGAACTCGCGTTGTTGACCTCGACTTACCACAGCCATAGTGAGCTTCGATGTGGATCAGTGTGGATGCGGTTGGGGACGACAGGGAGTCCCGCAAACTAGTGGCTGATACTGTCTTGTCAAGAAACGCTGGGGAAGGCAAAGGTCGATTGTTAGGGTTCCGATGCGCCTTCACAGACGGCCTTCTAGGTGTCGCTTATAAAACAGGGTTGAAACTACTAGTCAGGAACAATTTTGAGGCGCGGGAATCAAGGGGATCGCGGGGCAACAGAAGGAACGTGGGGCCGGCGGGTGATGGATGGGTGGGGTGCGGGACAAAGTTTGCCGAGTCCCGTCACCCCGACTCCGCCATCCGTCTTCCCGTTTGTCTCTGAAAGGCATGTAAGAAAACCTGCGGGCTTGGGGACATTCCAGGAATGACAAGACTAACCCGTTTAGGAGCGGAAAGAGGGGAAAGCCGTTCACGGCAAGACAATGGCATGGCACAAAGAGGTCCGGATCTCACATAACTTTTTTTTTGATCCGGGCCATGGGTCCGGAAGACAGTGTCATATATTCCGTTATCGTTGTATAGTACCACTACATTGTCTAGTGCTATGGAGATACTCCCAGGTCTATCGCATCTTTTCCACGGAAATTACCGCTTAAGCCTCGGCGTCCTCGAGGATCACATCACTGGCCTTCTCGCTCATCATGAAAATAGAGATGAGCGGGAACGTGCCGGGGACGTTCGGGAATACCGACATGTCAACGACACGCAGGCCGTCGATGCCCCTCACGCGGAACCGCGAGTCCAGCACGGCCAGCTCGTCGTCATCACCACCGATCGCTGCCGTGCCAGCTGCGTGATGGCCGTACGCCTCGGCGCGGACGAACTCGGCCAAGTCATCTCGCGAGCTGAGGTCCCTCCCGGGGATGGCCTCGCCCACCGTGGCGTTGGGCCCGCCGGGGATGGAGTCGAAGACCTTGCGGGTGAACTCGATGCCGTCGACGAGGGCCTGCACGTCCTCCTCGCCGCCGTCGGAGAAGTACTCAAAGTTGATCTCGGGGACGTCGAGCGGGTCTGAGGTGACGAGCTTGACGTAGCCGGCCTTGTTGCGCGAGTGCGACTCGGAGATGGTGTACGTGTAGTAGGTGTTGCTCTCAGTGAGCTCGGAGCTGTTGACGTAAGGCGGGAGGTGGCCCTCGATGGCGCTGCCGGCGCCGTAGAGAATCAGGTCGCGCTCGCCGCGGGGCGCCACGCTGGAGGTGTAGAGGACGAACTCGTAGAAGCCGAGGGTCGTCCAGGGGCCCTTGTTCTCAAGCCACTGGTGGTAGCAAGGGTTGTCCTCGACGGGGCCGTCGTTCGCGCAGTCCTTGAAGAAGCTGAAGTTCTTAGGGAACTCGTGGATTACAGGGACCTCGTAGTGGTCCACGAGGTTCCTACCGACGCCCGGTAGGTCCTGGACGACCTCGATGTCGTGCTCCTCGAGGTGCTCCCTGGGGCCAATGCCACTGAGCATGAGGATCTGAGGCGTGTTGAAGGTGCCACCAGAGACGATAACCTCCCGCTTCGCCTTGGCGGAACGAGGAGTACCGGTGTTGCCCTTCTCAGCAGCACGGGGGTCGGCCTTGTACAGGGACTCACCCTCCAGGTAGTCAACGCCGATCGCCCTCTTGTTCTCGTCCACATTGACCTTTGTAACGAAGCTGTCGAAGCGGATTGTCAGCGGGATACCGCGGGCGATTCCGTCGCTGACCCGGTTACCGGCGCTGTAGCGTCTGCCCTGCTCGTCCTTCTTGAACGAGATCTGGTATACATCGTTCTCGAAGTCCCTACCGGGGCGGTCTCCGTTGATGTCCCAGTTGGCGACAACGTCAAAGTCCGTGCTCTTGCTCCTTTCCGTGTACCCCAGGGCCGCCGCCGAACCCTGCGCTACCGACAGGATCTGAGGCTCCTGCTCGATCAGAGTCTTGTTTCCGACGCCAATGGGCTGGTAACCGGAGAAGCCGTGGCCAGGGGTGTCCTCTGGGAGGTACAAGTTTCGCTCTAGCTTCACGAAATACTCCAGCATCTTCTCGTGCCTCCAGGTCTCGTCGCCAGTTATGTCGGCAATGTTGTCCCAATCCCAGTCGGAAGGCCGCACGGTCAAGCCACCGTTGTGTGTGTCGCAGCCACCGAGGGTTCCAGCGCGAGGGTACCAGATGCCGAGCTGCTCAGAGCCCTCAGGCGGGTCGCGACCGATCCAGTACTCGCCATCGGGCTTTACCCACACCATCTTGCTGTTCTTGGCAGCCTGCTCCTCGTCGCTGTAGTCCTTGGTGTAGAACCACCAGCCTTGCGACTCATCCCACTGAGCCTCGCCAAAGTACGCGGGGATCATCTGGTTGTTCGCGTCGGTGTGGTTCTGGCCGGCTTCGAGGAGGAGGACGGTGTAGCCGGCATCTGCGAGGTTCACCGCGAGCGGTCCACCTCCCGGGCCGGAACCAATGACGATGTAGTCGAACGTGTCGGCATCATCTATTGTTGTGTTGGACCGAGGGATGTGAGCCGGGCCAGGAAGGGCAGACGCCCCGACTGCGAAGAGAGTCGCAAGGGAGACGGGGACTGTGAACAACATGGCGGGGTGGTCTGAGGGAGGAAATGCCGTGAAAGGGACGACAACGGAAACCTAAACCACGAGACCACGAGACCAGGGCGCCGGGAGCCCTCTTAACTTACATTACGCGAGCTCCTAGCTGAGAATTCTTGCCTGCTTCAGCTGTTGCTCTCTCCGAGCTCGCATGTCGATCATTGACTCATCGAGGCTGGATTCCCCGCCCCCAATGCAGCACTTCTGCGTGCAGATTTCCTTGACGACTCCCTCGCCTAACAAAATTTGGTGTTTCCCGCCAAATCCCGCGAGGGGGGGCGCGGGTTAGTGTAGATCTCTTCCCAAAGGGGAGGTGAAGGATGCCACCAAAAAACTGAGTCCAGGGATCCCACTTCCTTCTCCAAGCTGAGCTCGTCCGAGCTCCTCCGAACCAGGACCTCAGCAGGCGAGAGAGCGGGCAAGAGGACGAATAAGATGAGAACCAAAACCCATATCCTTGGCAATGGCCCTCTCTTTGACATACCCCCCCCACTTAGGCCTGAGGATCGTCGGCCTGCCTTCCTCTTGGAGGCGGTCATGCCCATCTTATCGATCATTCCATCTTATCAATCTCATCATACCCTAGCCCGTGTCTAATTTCGCGTTCAGACTTTGACCAGCCTCGGATACCGCATCAGGAATTCGGTGGAGCGGGGCCAACAAACAGCCGAATAGTCCATCCTTGTAATTACATAAATGCCTTTCGGCCTGCTCAATGCTTCTGTATAGGCGTTAGTATCCCAGAACCGGGACGGGTCTTCACTCTGACCGTCGTAGACCCGACTCCGCCGACAGTCCCGCAGTCTTACATTAGGACTGTGTCGAACTGACACCCGATATCGGCTGTTTTCAGGAGTATGACGTCAGGCTCTATGGATTGAGGGTGTCACCCCCACGAGAGGCACTCTTTGCGGTCTCAGGATTGCTCGGGCCTCGGTGAGAGAAGGCGTACTGTAGATGCCCCTCACCCAAGAGTATTCTCGCTAGACAAGTGGCATAATTGGCGCTGGGGCCGATGTTGAGTTACCCGAAAATTCGGGCGCAGCATGGCCATCTCCATCTTGGTCCTATGACATCCGCCGAGTAAATCAGCTAAATCATGTCTCCGCCGTCCGAGGTTAAAGGGTGGCATATGCAAAGTCTAGAGGCTGTACCCAACTTTTTGGGGAGAACTGACATGTGATATTTGAGGCCATTGTGGGCCCCAGAAAATAGCGCTAAATTGCGTCGCCGAACTGAGAGACGATCCTTTGGCAGGAAAGAGTTACATGGAAAGGATCCATACCCGCGGTTCACGCGCTTGCTGAAATCCTTGCATGGCCCAATCAATGGCCATTCGAACCTCTGACCCCGGCTCTTCGCGGGAAGTTGCATGCGAGACAGTGTGTACCCTGTGGTCCCTCCAGGTATCTCCTTTTGCTTTTTCCAAAACGGAGCGGACCCCTGGCGCCATCCGTCTTGTTTCTTCCTTGACCGTTTCTCCTCGGTTTTTGGGGGCGGGCTCTCCCGTTCCATGGCAAGGTGATCTCTCCCACCCCACCACCTTTCGTTGTCATCCAAGGGATACCCGCCGAGGCTCCCCACAAGGACCAACCGGCGAGACATCCGGATATCGAGGCTTAGCAGTATTGATCGGTAGGGCCAGATGGAATTACCACCTTATGGGCAAGTCTGGAGCTGTGGGGATGGCTTGAACGCTGGGTAGGGCCGACTCAATGAGACCGGCCAGTTAAGATCGCGTTTAACTGAGAAGGCGTATACACTTGTGAGGTTTATTGCCGTTTCTCTGGTCAACACGACCCTTAGTCCCGGCCCCCGCCACACCGGCCCCTCAACCGAATCACCCTTTTCTTCAGTGTGCGCCCGAGCGAGCCATCGCCCTGCATTGCAGCATGATCTTGACCTGGGTGGTGTATTGAAAGGCGCGAGTGGGGCAAGCCAATAATGTGCTGCTGAAGGCATCCTTTGAACTGACACCTGCACATATCCACCACAATTACTGGAGACTGATTGATTGTGAAGGTCGAAGGAGGATTGACGACTTTCTGCTCGATGAGGGGAGCCAACATGCCCAGGATTTTGCAAACTCATGCCTGGGACTGTTAATTCCATGTAATCAATCCACTCATCATGTTGCTTTTGGTGGTTGCGCCGCGCAAGGTCATTCCGAAGCGTCATGGTAGACCTAGTTACAACTCACTCTTCAATAGAACATGTGAAGAAATGGGCGTCGGGCATAGCAGCGTACAAAAGTGGTAACGCGTGACTATGCCCATCAACGTGATGTTAGCTTCTTGCCGCGTCGCAACGGACTCCCTGCCCCACAGACCTGCGATCATTCACCTCATGGCGCTGAGAGCAGCTTCGTCAGAGGAGCGGTTGCACCGGTCTATCTTTGGGATCCGCAGGATGTTTTGCGGAGTTACCGCAACGGAGCCTGACGTTGCGTTGCGTCTTGTGAAGTTTCAAGGTGGAGGGGGGGTGGATTAGCTAGAACGGTTAGTCAAGCGGCTCGTGCCGAGCCATGGAAAAGCGAGAGTGTTGGTGGCGGCCATCCATCAGCACCCCGAGTGCCCATCTGTTCCAAGGCATGATTCGCCCCCTCTGACACCTTCAAGACTCATCCAATAATTCTGATGCTTGAGGAAGAAGAAAGGCATGAAGGCGGTCTTCGCAGATACTTTCACGATACTTGAGGATGGCATCGGCTCTCTTTCGCCGTGGCTGTGTTCCGAATTATTGGTTGAGGAACGGATTATGTGCTTTAAGCGGCACGATCAGGCATATATATTGGCTTCGTACGCGCCTTGCGATGGCCGGTGAAGGTGATGATGGAGGGTTGACAACAAAGACAAACATTCCTTTCTTGCAGGTTGTGTTGCCGTGATCGCCCCGTGGTTTCACCGCCATTAGAGCCTCGAGTCTAACCGTGGGCTCTTCCTTCGATCAGGAAGGCGACGTTTCCTGTCTGCGAAAGAGCTCCGGAACCGTCGAGTGGAAATGAGCGACTCGGGCAGCCTTGGGGGCCAGAAAAGAAGCCATGGCTACCATGTACGAAAGGCTCTCGCAAGATATTCTGCTAGTCCTCAAATCCCTCCCTCTCGTAATGTACGAGCAATACTGGACACCGGTCCTCGTCCATGCTCGAATACAGCGGTACTTGGTGCCATGCTTTGCTCTTCATATAGCTCCGTCAATGGCATCTAAAGAGAATTTGTGAGATTAGTTGGCTATGGTCGCTGGTCGCATCGGGCGAGCGCTGACTAGGAAGAACGTACGGGGGCAAATAGCATTACCGAATGGTGCGGCACTGAATAATGCTGCAGATTGACACTGCGAAATGCGGACGATTCTCGTCTCCGGAGCATAAATAGATCTTGACTTACCCCAGCACCGCCAATATCAACTCGGTTTGGTGGCAGGTCCCGCCAACCTGATCTGAGCTTCTCCACGCCTTTTCGAACGTTGACGCTTCAACCGCGAGTCTCTCGCTCCTCGCATCCACGTTCGGCCTGCCAAGCGATGACGCTGAATAATTTAGCGCCTGCCGCATCTCTGTACAACCAAAACGATGGCTAGGAGCGCGACCGGTGACACAAGATTCGACTGCCACTGTTCTCCGTACGGGCGGCGTTCAAGTGGAGGTGCTGTAAGAAAGAGCTCCAATTCCAAAGGGACGATTGCTGGATGCGATTTGATAAACGAGCCGATACGGTCGCAGGTTAACCGAGAGCGAGCAGGGTCATGGTTCCTTGTCGCACAGTCCACGAGCACACCTCAAGCGCTTATCCATGTTTCGGATATTAATAGGGGTGAAACTCGACAATGGCTTTTTTGAGGGCTCGGTGAAGGGACGTTGTCGTCGAGGTTTCTGCCAGAGGCAAGCGGTGAGGTTGAAAGTAGGTGTCTGGATCATCCCTGTCACTACGGCCTCCGAAATTCGGCGTCCGTTCACCGCCATGTCAAGGTCTCCTTAACGGCCTCGCAGAGCCGCAAGATGTATCTTTCGAGTGTGCTCGAGGGCGAAGAAGGGGAGACACAAAAGTTGGGAGCAGGAAATACGAAGGCGGCTCTCGCGAAAAGATAGGACCACTCCCTCCAAACCTGGCCATGACGTCTTCATATACTCTGCGAGCGGCAGGACGTATCAGCGACGCAGGCAGGCAGGAGGGTAGCATGGTTTGGGCGTTGCTCTTGCCCCTCTACTTGATCAAGAGCCACATGTGCCCTCAAAACACCCGGAACCCTTGTGCTCTCGGTGTGGAGACCCGGGGGCCGGTGAGCCGAGCCTTTCTGCGAAGACAGTGACTTTCCAGGGCGTCTCCGCCGAGCGTTATTTGAAGAGGGTTTTGCATATCAGGACTCGAAATAACATGGAACCTGATCTCCTTTGGGACCTTCGCACTGGGAACTTTGGCTTGCACACATGTACCCTGGCTTCGATCGTCTGTTTAACCCAGCTCTCCCGCCACCCTGCCTGGGGCTCGTCTTCTCTCCCCGAGGCATTGTGTCCTTTCGGCCCTTCCCCTACCCCTGTAATATTCGAGTAACGTAAATTAGGGGATACGGGGAAGCCATTATCGAGGGAGGAGAGGGAGTTCCTCATGTACCAACGACAGGACAAAATGCTCACCCCGACAACGACCCCCTGCACAGCCTTACCCGTTCTCGAGACGGCCTTTTCCCCGCTCCTCCCCAGCTCTAAAGAACATCGAAAGCAGCAGAATTCAGCCAGGTACTTCGCCTGTGCGAATTTGGGCATTCCACGTGATGAGGCCGGTGCTGCCTTCTTCCGACTGTCATCGCCAGAGGTAACAGAGCCTTCACGTCGATTTCATCGCATCGACGAGAGAATCCAAACGCCGAACCACCACTTGTAAAACATTCGTCGTCTATATCAAGTCGTTGAGAAAGTCCACACGTCACTCCGCGCCGATGAAGCAATCGGTATTCATTGACTCTTCGCAGAAATCCGGTAGCGACAGTTCAACACCTCGGGCGCATTCGCAGGCTTCTACGCGTTATCCCGTCCCCCAAACACAGTGCTTGCCATAACCGCCATCAACCCTAACACCAAGACGTCCTTGTTCGAATGGCCCTTCATCAGTATGGCCATGACTCCCACCACCGCCACGACGAGGAGAACAATCTTGCTCTCCGTGTCGGACACCCCCTTGAACAACACCCAACCAAACGGACCCAGGGATATTACCACTATACCTACATTCTCCAGAGTCGTGGCGGTGATATTCATCCGACTGATATCCCAGTATCCTTCCTCCTTCTTTGGCATGCAGGGCTAGGGAGGTTGGGATGGGTTAGCCTTGAGCTGGACGGGATGGAGGGAGCGCTCGCGTCGACCACGTACAAATAAGTAACCAAAATACTTGTTTTTGAGGAGGGCTCGCAACATTCGGTGTACTTCGCCCGTCTCCTCAAGGTACCTGTGGTAGTCGGGATATGCTCTGAAAGGATACTCGTGTTCCTCGTCGAAGTCTCTCAGCACTCTGGTCGCCGCAGTCATGGCTCCCGGCGTCGGTTTGGGAAGCGACATAACTTGCGAGAACAGGAAAAAGGTTTCCACTGCAGCTACAGGTCAGACTCCAGATGATATGCAGCCAGTGATTTTGCCCGCTTTTCAACCATCTTTTCTCGCTGGCGCTGACTCCACGACTCCAGCTAGGGTTATTTCTTGAACCACGCGGTTTTCTTCTACTCCCTTTGTCCTCAAAAAATGGAAACAAGGGGGGTTTAGGGAAATGACAGACAATAGGTACGTAGCCTCTGGATCATCTCGCCCGTCAACCTATCCCATTCCTCGCCGTGTGGTTCGGGGTGCTCGAGAACTCTTGCGCTGGCTTCTGCGTACAGCCGGTACAAGCGATCGAGGGACAGTTCCATATCGGGACGTGGCACAGGCCATATGGAGAGTTCGGAGTCCGTCGCCCTTGGGATCGACATGGTACGCGGGTCGTTACTCTCTATTTGACCTGATCGGCCCATCAACACTGGGAAACTTTTGGAAAAGAGATTGGGGGAATGGGGTTATGGATCCTTACTACCATTCTCCTTGAACCTTTCCCATCCACGCAGCTTGTCTTTCTGCCCAAAGTCTTCCGCAGGACCGGTCGCAGCACCTTGCTCCCATGTTCCCCTCTCTGCATCGGATTCAGGCGAGATTTTCTTACGCTGAAACATACTGATATGGAAATTTTCGGACAAATGAAGGCTTACGCTGGTTTTACAGGCGCCTGTGATCCAGAAGGACTGAATGTCGAGGAGATAGGAAATAGCAGCCGGTGAGCATCTCGCGATCATGGTCTGGAAAGGGGGAACCATCCACTATATTTATAGCCACGAAAGTTGCGCCTACGAAGTGGACAGGCTTGGATATTCTAGGGATTTCATGAAGGAAAGACTTGGAGACCAGAGAAAGGTCGATCGAGGGTCCTCGAGCCTCAGAATCCTGTCGCCTTGAACCTAGCTCTATGAGAAGTGCAGCTATGTCAGGCACTCGCAATCGTTGTACACTGGATGTAGTTCTGCGGCCGTCTGTATGGATTACGCAGGATACACCCTACTGGTTCTGGACAGCTTGGTGGGCAGGCGGCTGCAACGTTGCTGGCGAATGTGCTTCCACCCATGGGGGCCGAACCTTGGCTCCTTGGGGCCAGTCTGCAGCTGAAACCTCGTTGATTCCCAGGCCGCAAATGGGAGAAGTTCGGCTCTTCGTTCGGACAGAAGGAGACGTAATACACAGGAGGTAACGGAGACGCCCCTGCCTCCATTTGCCTTGACGACATCCTACCAGTTTCAAATGCAAGAAAGAGAAGAACAAATCAATTCGCGATATCGACTTGGAGACTTCTCGTTTACTCGATCACCCCTTTTAAAATGTGTCCACCCTGACAAACCTTTCTCCTTGATTTATCTATGCCCCCTTTCGTACCGGGTATTATAATATCATAAACTTTTCGTGCGTTTGTGAAAAAGAGTTCGCTGAGATGGTCCGACATGAACGCTCAAACCCCACCACCACGGGGCCAGTTGGCCGTCGGTGAAAGCAGTGCCGGACGTGTTTCGAAAGAGTGCCCTTGAAAGTAGGAACGGAAGAAGGCGTATTTGTTGCTTTGTGTGTGGGAGGTCCAATCCCTCAATCTCAGAGAAGAAGCTCCGCAAAGACTGTGAGGTATATCAGGCGCTGTCCTCTACGGAAGCCCTTAATCTAGGCTATAGAGAAAGCTAGGGGCTAACAGGTATAGAAGACATAAAGGAGAGGGGCGTGGGGCATCGCAGGCTCTTTTTGTCAAGCCTTCTGTCGGGCCATTCGCGATTAGGGGGGCAAACGATCGGTGAAGCCATGCCCGGGCTTCAATCTCTTTGGAAGGGACCAAGATTGAACATACCACAACATCCAGGATCTCATTCATAGCCGTGGAGAATCATTTATTGGTTTTTTTTTGTCGTCTGGCCGGGGTGGGCTTGGCCCTCGTTCTCCGACGATGGCCCACCGACTGGACCTTCGTTTCGCTGTTCCTTGCGTTCTCCGACCGAGTCTTCTTCTTGCTTGAAGGAGAGTCGTACATCCTCGGATGCCATGTTTGAACGGTCGAGTGGTTGTTGCCCATCTTTTTTGATTTGGGTGGCTTGGCTGGGAGATTGATACGTATGGCGGCCCGGCCCGAGAGTCGCTTGGAGAAGGGAAGTCGTTATCGGAGGACGCGGAGGGGGAAAGCAAGGAAAGGGTGAACGAAACGAAACATGATGAAGAGGATACGCGCACTCTTTGGCGCGGGGTGCGATTTTTTATTTTTTTTTCTTTTCTGCCTGGAAGCGCTGTTGTGTCAACGGGCAAGGGCAAGGTAAGCTGGCCACCTCGCCGGCAGACCCCCTAGCCTTATGCGGTCCGTATCTGAAGAAAGACAAAGAGAGGGCTGCACCTGGAAAGGATAGCAACACCCGGTGAGCCGGGGAGCTTCCGGGCCCACCGAACGGTTGCCTATTTGCCCTCTCCGTTGGCCGAAGCAGGAGCCAGGAGGAGTCCGGCTGCTCTGGATGACGTGACAATTACCATGGTCCCTGGCACAGAGCCATGAGGAGACCCAGCCGAGCTCCGGACAGGCGCAGGTGGTGACATTGGTGCTCAATGAATGGCTCATCTTGGTCAGCTCTCACACAAGTCATGCCCAAAACGGAGGGAAGGAGTGGATCCCCTCATTCCACACCCCCTGCTCTCCTGCTTTCCAAAGTTGGGATCGCGCTTTACTGATTGCGGTTTGAACCCAGTGAAGCGTTCTGCTTTGGAAAGGAGGGGAATATTGGCCAGGCTGTTTCTTCCTGTGGACGAGTGGCTGTCAGAAGACGTCGCGGTATAATCACGGATAGAGATGTCATGTATGGGCGATGCGTGCCCGCGCTGCCATCCGAAGAACGAGTGGAAGACACCGTGGGGCCCATATGCGAACGTCCCGTTGATCTCTGATAAACAGTACGCGCGCCCTCCGATGCACGCTCACCGGTTTTCCGAAGACTCCATCACGAGGGCCGGGGGCTGCAAATCCAAACCAGATAACCCCTGAACACGTTCCAATCGGCGCAGAGTTCGTCCTGCTGACGGGGCCCACATGGGTAGATTGAAGCGCGAGGTTTCACCTTAGCGTGACGGTCCCGAAAAGCTTGGTTAGACGTCTACCATGCGTTTATTCTGACCGCACCTCCGACACCCATCCAAGAAAACAGACGCGAGACCAGTATATGGATTCCTATCGGAGAGGAAAGGCTCTGAAATGCTGCCGAATAATCAAATCCAAGCAGGATTTTGTATTGCCGAACGTGGCGGGTACAAGAACCCCAGCCGTGTGAAATTACACGCGTGAGCTCTTGTGCCTCCGCGAACGCTGCCGGCGGCAGGCGGCTCTGACGATAGAAGGCAGATGCGAAGCAGGGTTTTGCCCAAGGCTCCTACCCCGGTTGATATAGTGCTGACACAGGCGCCATTTGTTCACCGATAGTGAACAGCCTTGGCTGGTGGGCTCGCAGCTTCACCGTCGCCTTCAGGGGATCACAGATTACCACTAGGAGGATGCTCCCGCTGGGTTTACTTGAAAAGATCTTTGGGTTTCATATCAGGAGTAACGCGTGACGCCAAATTTACTTCAAGTCTCGCGTCCTGGGGTACCTGGTTGGACCCGTGGCCAACGAGCGCGTCGACCGTCCGTTACATCTATGAACCACGCCATCCAAACCCGTGAGGTCCACCAACCCGGCACTCTCGAGGCATTCATACCCGTGCCACTCTCCTGTCAAGTCTGGAGCTAGTCCTGGCAAAAGTCAGACAATAATTGAGGTATTGGGTCAGTAACACATGGGGATCCATCGATATATAGTGAAGTCCGCACCTGCCTGCCGTACCAAGTACAAGAGAAACCCCCTTCCGTTTGTGGCGCCCCTTCCACAGCCCTGCTTCTTTCCTCTAACTCAACGTCTCCCCGGGTAACCTCAAGTGATAGAGGGCTTGAGCGAGGTACTTGGCCCACATGAACTTCTGTATCCCACGTGATGACCCGGGGACACCTTCATCTGAGTGTCGTCTTTGCAGCCAAAAGCAAGATTTTCTTTTCAAATTCACTACCTCCACGAACGGGCTCAGGGAAATATCACCGCCCATTCTTTTCAAGACTTACATTCCATCCATATTGACCAGCAAGGAAAGTTTATACCTCTACCCGTTGTGGTAAACAATCTCCAGACTTGGTTATTTCACTACATTTTCCAGGACAATGCAGCCCGACAGACTCCCCTTGATGCATCCTCGAGAAGCTATGCGTTATCCCGCCCTCCGAAAATAACGCTTGCCATCACGGCCATCAGGCCCAGCAGCAGGGCATATTTCGTCGAGCCTCCCGTCATCATCACTCCTATCAGTCCGATCGCAGTCGCGAAGAAAACGACAATTTTGGTCCACGTTTCCGACACACCCTTGAACAACACTAGGCCGAAGGTCCCTAGGAGAAGGACTGCCACACTGACATTCTTTATCTCCGAGGCAGTGGCATCTATCAGCCCTATGTCAATATCTTTATCCTTTCTCACCGGCATCCAGAACTGTACAGACGCGGACCGGTTCGGTTAGCCTTGGTCTAGGACCCAACAAAGGGCTTCGCGAGGGTCCCATACCAATAAGGGACTTATGTACTTCTGCCGGAGAAGTGCGCTCAGGAATTTCTCAACTTTGTCTATGTTTTCCAGGTATCTGTGGCAATTCGGATCTCCTCCGAACGGAAAGCGGTAGTTCTTATCGAACCGCTGCAACTCGAACTCTGCCGATTTCATATCGCGTTCTGTCGGCTGGGGAAGATCCAGAACTCGTGCGTTCAGAACGCATTCTTCCTCTGTAGCCAATAGTTTGTGGTGTCAGCTACGATAGATCAAGGGTTCCTTTCCGCATTTCCGCTCTCCTTTCTGTCGACAACCACTTCTCTCTTACAGTCCTGTCCATTGCTGACTTTCTCTATTTTATTCTCGAAGATACACCACGACGGTAGGGGAGAAGGACGGACTTAGGATATGTTGCTTTGATATCGCTTCCTCTGCCAGTTTCTTCCATTCGTCATCCCATGGTGTAGGGTATGCGATGAGCTTCTCCTCTGCCTCATGACTCTGATGGGACAGATATTCCATGCCAATTGCCATCATGGGACGTGATACCGTCACCATGGCAAGTGGGCGATCCACTGCCCGTGCCCATGCCATGCAGCGCGGATCGTTGTTCTCTGGTTCGATTAGATGAGCCGCTTGCAATATTTGGGGAATCGCAGGTCACGATTTTCTTTGAGATCGGGGACGTATAATGGCTTACTTTCCCCTTCGTCGAACTGGAACCATCCGCTCAGGGGCCCTTTCTCCAAGCCACCCTGCGCAGGATTGGACGTGGTAGCTTGACCGCCACACCCCATCTCGGCACGCGAATCTGGCGACGCTGTTCTACGCCGACGCAGGCTGGCATAGATCGATTGTACAGGTGAGGCTAAGAAGGCCATTGTACAGGCGAATGCAGTCGAATAAGGCCCAATGTTGGGAAACCGCATGACATGCGATGGCCAGGGCCTCAGACCACAGCTTTGAGAATGGAGGACATCCACCATATTTATAAAGACCAAGGTTACACCTCTACGGAGTCGTCGGGATGGAAAGCTCCGGCAGCATTTATGCTAGGGAAGCCTTGAAGGTAGGAGGACTTGCCATCTGGAGCCCTCAAACTCCAACATACTACTCCTCGATCCCTAGCGGAGGAGAAAGAGCGGTCTCGTTGGGCATTCGCAACTATGTATACTAAAAGTAGCTTTCGTCAAGAGGGTCTGGAAAGGAGCAGCCACACGCCATAGATCCTGCAGGTTTCCATGGGAATTAACTGCGATTCTGTCAGCTCGCCCTCCGTACCGTGTTGGCGCCCCGCATGATTGGGCACCGTTTTCAAGCTGGGACCAGGACCGTAAAACCGCTCAGTCGCGAGAGACAAAGCATGGACCAAGGGATACATCACTGCCTTTCTCTACGGCCAAATAATCGGACCGGCGTCTAGTGACGTTCCACGAGTATTTGAAGAAAACAAGGATATATTTACCAATCAATAGTTCCTGCTACTCTGCCGCTCATGACAAACGCTCCTCGTCCACGGTCACTCCTTTTGAATTCGTCCAACCCTGGACAGTTTCCCCCCTTGAATTTTATCTATTTCCGTCGTTTCCTAACATCAAATCATAGCCGTGCGCCTGCGAAGAAACCTCGCCGCTCGAGTGATTCAGCGCCGAAGTCGCCGCCAGTTTCCACCACAAGAGACGGTGCCGACCATCGTCGGAGAAAGTAAGGCCGCTATCGCATACCGCAGAGGAGTTATCCTTCGTAAATTTGGAGGCGGGAAGACAGCCGTGGCCGTGGTGGTTCTGCGTGAAAAGAACCGGCTGCCTGAAAACAAAACAGAATAGGGGCCCCGACCTCTGGTAGGAATGGACGAGGTATGTTAGAACTCTTTTTCGCGGAATCCACCTGCTTACCAAAATAATAGAAACCGTGAGATAGCGAAGAATTGGAAGAGGAAGAAAGCAAATACGAGAGCCAAATGGAAAAGAAAAGTCGCCGTCTCATTCCGTTTCCTCGGCCAGTTCGTTTCATAGTGAGGAGACGAAGCCAATCGATCGACTTTCTCCCGGAGGTTTGAATACCCAGCGAAGATGGGAAAGTTAGCTCACCAGGTGCTTGCTGCCTCCCTAATCGCCCCTTGACGCTTCTCTCTCTCCTCTGGAGACGTCATGAAGGCGGTGATCTGGCTGTGGGTCGACTCTGTGGGGGATCGCGTCGTCTTCCCGGCACTGTCGTGCGTCGACTCCGTCTCCCTGCTCGACCGCTGGTCTGCCGCCTTCCGGTTGTGCAGTTTCCGACTGGAGATATCGCGCTTGCGATTTCCTCTGACCAGCGTGATGCACATTTTTTCTGTTATTAACAAGGAGGGAGGATGAGAGGGTTTTCAAGAGTCAGCTGAAGGAGTAAGTCCTTATCGAAGCACGCACACAGGAGGGATGAGAGATGGAGATCTAAGAATGCTATAAGGGGACGATGTTTTCGTTACCACACTGCTCGCCCTCTTATTTTTCCTTTTGGAGTGCTGTCGCAGCGGATGTGGGATGGATTAGGGCCCAAGACCATTCAGTAGCAAACACCCGGTGTCCATGCGACAGCCACCCAAGGGAAGCTTATCATGGTGCTTGATAAGACCCACTAGCCCGGATCAGGATGCCCGTGGTGCTGGGGCCTAGAGCTGACCCTACCGGGATTGCCTTTTCGCTGTCTTCCGTTGGTTGGGGCAGGCCGGTGGCAGAGGCCAGCAAACGAAGAGGGACCCGCCGGATGACGGGAGTTACAGGGGTGTAAAGTCCGCTGGGTGTGAAAGAGGGGCATCAACGACAAGGATTGTCAAGCTGAGTGGAGCGGGTTCGGGCACGCTCTGATCCGTGATGCAAGAATGGAATCGCCCTGCCAGAGAGGGAAGAAGGGAAGGGAGGGACACGAGGGAGCAAGCCCCGGCCAATGATCAAGGACGTATCTCGGTGAAGGGCCCCCATCGCACCGAGCTTGGAGCCGTAGCCGTCATGCCCGAAAGGGAAAAGGCCGTGGAGACCCCTCGCACAACCCTTACCGTAACATTCCCCCTGTTCTCAGGATGGTTCGCGCCCCGCCGAATCGGCTTGAACGAGGCTTGGGGCAGGGGTTTGCTTTGAAGGAAGGGGAGACGGACCAGGCACTTGGCTTCTCCGCGCGAACAGGTGGCTGCTGGGGATACGCATGATGGACGCGAATACGAACGCCGTGCCTGGGCTATGTGTGCCCACGGTGTCATCCAGTGACCGAACGGGCAAAGTAGCGAGGCCCAGGCGCAAGCGTTCCTGTTCCACCACCACCACCTGGTGAACAGCTCAGTGCGCCCGAAGAAAACCCTGTCAGTTGGATCAAGCACTGCACATCACCTGGATACTCCCCTAAGGGGGTTCAATTCGGCGGAGGGTTCTCCCTGCGGACGGGTGGATTTGAGTCTCAGGGACTTTTATCTTAGCGCAAGGGCCCAGAAAGCTTGGTTCGGAGAGCGTTGGATTGGGGCCCGCTTGACCGAGTCTGTCATTGAGCTAAACCGACTTACCCCCTTTTGGCCCAAACCACATTTGGCCCACCGCATCCAGATCCACACACATCTCAATCGACACGAAATCGACGCGCATTCAAGCCTCACACCATCAATTCTTCGCCCTGCACTTCGAGATACGTCAAACTTCGCGTCACCAATCGATTCAGAATGTCAAAATACACGGAAACCAATGTTCAAAATGCCCTTAGCGAGGTCACTGCTGGTGTGCCTCTAAGGAGCGCAGCGCGACGCTGGGGGATCCCACGATCAACCCTTCGAGCCCGGCAGAAGGGCCACCGGGCCCGGTCCCTCGCCTTCGAGCCCCATCAAAGGCTATCTCAAGAGCAAGAGAAAGCGCTAGCACACTGGGCGTTGGGCCAGTGCTTGCTTGGAAGTGCCCCAACCCATGCTGAATTGCGAGGACTAGCCCAGCGCATCCTCCGGGAAGGGGGTGACGATAGACCCCTCGGCATCAACTGGATACACGGCTTTTTGACACGCAACCCTAGTATCAGCAGCCAAAAAGGCACGAGGCTCAAATCAACCCGTTTCAATGACGCTAATGCTGAGACTATTCAGGGTTTCTTCAACCTTCTCGAGGGGCCTCTTCTGTCTCAAATCAAGCTCGAGAACCGCTATAATGTGGATGTGACTGGCCTCTAAGAAGGGCTTGGATACAATGGCCCAGTCCTTGGGATGGCTGGGAAGGAACGCACCTTTGCAAAGCACCCACCGTCGCGTATCTCGCCTACGATCTTCGAATGCGTCTTTGCAGTTGGCAGATACCTCCGGCCTTTAGTTATTTTCAAAGGAGAGGCAGTACAGGTGCAGTGGTTCCCCGAAGAACTAGATCGCTTACGAGACTGGGAATTTGTTGCATCTCCTAACTGCTGGACTTCTGATTCTACAGCCCTCGACTGGTTGAGGGAGCTATTCATCCCCACCTACGAAGACACCAAATAACGAGAAGCGGCTCCTTGTTTTAGACGGCCATAGAAGCCATCGCACAGATGAGTTCTATGTGAATGCTTTCTGCACGACATACACCTATTGTTTTTACCTGCACACACGTCTCACGTTCTACAACCCCTAGATGTCTCGATATTCTCACCGCGGAAGAGCTACTATCGCCGCGAGCTCAAAAACGTCAGTCTCTACGCTACTACACCTGATATACCAATTACCAAGGCTCAATTCCTTCAGGTATACGAGAGATCCCTCCAGGAAGCCTCACGAAAGTGACATCACATCAGGGTGGCGTGGGACAGGTCTGTGGCCTGTAAATAGGCATAAGCCACTGAGGAACAACAATGGTCACGTTTACAGAGCCTTAACAGCCTCGTACCCCCTGAATCTGCAGCTCTGGAACCTGCCAGGAGGATCTCAAGCATCCTTTTTTGGACCCCAAAGAGCTCTCGGGAGGCTATACAGAAAATCAAGGTCATGCCACTCGGTGCAAGGCGTGACCCTCTAGTACGGCCACAGGGCGCTTTATGTGTGGAACATGGGCACCTGCATGACCACAATGGCAAAACTACGGCAGAATGACTCGCGGGCGGTCACGTTCAGGAAAGTCGATAGGACTTGTCTTTTGACGACAATTTGACTCCTCTGTTAACAGCCAGAAGCACTGTTATAACTCTTGGATACGCACTTCTATTTAGCTTCACCAGTACTATTCAGCAGTGGCCTGCTTACTACGCAACAGGCACTCTAAGGCTACCTAGTGACTAAGACACGATCTCCACAAATCATCGGTTTGTTCAGATCAACGAGTCTGTTGTACACGCGCACGCATGCAAGAGCGGCTAGACCCCCAAAGACACATCGCGAGAGGCTCAAAATGCCCACTGGGAGGATTGGTGCCATACATCCCAGTTGTAGTCATTCAAAAACCTCATGATTCTTTGATTTAGGTACAAAAAGGGCTTCAAATGCGGGTATCACGATGTGTGGGTGTGGTAGGCCAAATGTGGGTTGGTCCGAAAGTGGGTGGGCCGGCTTAGCGCAACGGCGCCAGAAACCTGGTTTAGAGCGTTGGATTGGGGCCCGCTTGACCGCGTCTGTCATTGAGCTTAAACGCACCTCTTCCGACAACAACCTAACAAAACAGACACGAAGGACACAAGAGGGAAGCACATGGTATCCTTTCTAGGAAAGGAAAGGCTCTGAAATGCATCTGAATGGTCAAATTCAAGCAGCATTTGTCTTGCCAAACGTGGCGGTGAACGAACTCCAGCCCCCTGAAGTCACGTGTCCCCATGGACCGTCTTTCGCTCCGGGGGAAAGGAAAAAAGAATTAACCTCTTAAAGCTCCGTGGCTTTCTCACTTACCCTCGGCGACTTTCTCATGACGGCCCTCAAGGCTCAGCGGCCTCCGCAGGTTCCTCGCTCTCTACCGGCGTCTCCTCTTCCACCGGCGTTTCTTCAGCCGCCCCATCCGTGGGAACCTCATCCACGGGCTCCTCATCGGTGGGCTCTTCCTCGGCTGGCTCTTCTTCCGCAGCGGCTGCCGCAAAATGCACAGTCGTGATAGAGCTAGCCGCGACGTTCACGACAACCTCTGATGCCTCTCCAGTCACCTCCGTCTCTTCACACTGCCGCGTCTCGTCCGAAACCCAGGCCTTCACGACCCCGCCCGCCGGCGCCGCGTTTCCGGCGCTGATAGTTACGTCTCCTGCACCTCCTTGCGAGATCAGCACGACGGCGATGGAATCGTCGACGTTCTTGAAGGCCGCGATGCGTAAGCCCTCGCCTCCATTGGTCCCAATACGGACAGCACCCGGGCGGACAAACCGAGACCAGTTGGCCAAGGCCCACAGGCGCGAGGAAACCTCGTATTCGCCAGTGTTTTCGTCTACGCGTATAATCTTCTCCTATATGGATGAGTCCCATTAGCAGACTGCGTCATACGAGCTTACAGGGTTGCTAAGGAGGGAGCTGGGGTACACGAGCTCACGTTTGTGTTCGGGTTTGGCCATTGAACGCCTTCCCAGTAGAGATACCCCCCCGCATTGTGGTTTATAACGGCGTCCATCACGTTATTGGCCCAGGTAAGACCGGCCCCAGCGCCTCCCCCGGCCCAGGCTGTTGTCCACTGTCCGTTGAGATCACATTGCTCTGAGAACCAAACAGGTGCCTGGGTATCCAAGGTACCCGAGGGGGCCCCCATGTACGTATGCGTGGTGACGGCACCGAGCAAGTCACCGGCACCGGCACTGTTGATGGCGCCGAGCATGTTGGCCTGGTTTCCCCAGCCGGCGGATTCGCAACAGGCTATCTTAACTTGCGAGTCGAGGCCCTCGCTCTCGAGTGTCGGCTGGAGGACCTTGATGAAGTCGGCAGCTTGAGCGCCGTTCCATTGTGCCGAAGCGTAGGAGGCACTGCGTGATTGTTAGTCCGGTCTTCTCTTGCTTGCCAAATCCACGGCAATGGAGATCGAAGGTGTAGGCTCTCACCTGAAGTCAGGCTCGTTCATTGGACCAAGGTGCGTTATGTTAACTCCCTCCTGGGCGTAGAACTTGACATATTGGACGAGGTAGTCAGCGAAGGCCTGGTACCACTCGGGCTTGAGACCTCCCCCATTGTTCTCGTTGTTGTTCGTCTTCATGTAGTACGGCGGGCTCCACGCGTTCCCATAGATCTGCGTGACACCGTACTTTTCGACAGCCTGTTGTGAAACCCACAGCTGGCCACTGTCTTTCCCATCCCATTGGTAAACCGGCTCTGCGTCCGGGCTCCCCGGATCCTCCGGTGCGAAAGTGTTCATCCAGTCGTTGTCCGACGACAGCGAGCTCCCGATGCCGTTGCGGAGGATGCTGAAGCCGGCGCCGGTCTCGCGGCTGAAGAGGAGGTCGAGGAGCTCCTGCTGATACTGCTCGTTGGGGTTGTTGGTGATAAGGTTCGCGCGCTGGAAGGCAAGGCTGAAGCCGAAGCCGTCCATGGTCTGATGAGTCGTGGCCGGGTCAAGGGAGATTGTCCCGCCGACTGCTCCGCCTCCGCCTCCACCCCAGGGGAACTGGCGCTTGGCCCACTGGAGGGGGTTGGCGGCGGCCGGGGCGGCCGCGATGGCGAGTGTCAGGTCGGAGAACCTCATGTTGTGAGGCTTGGGACACGAGACAACTGGAGAGTTTTGTGTGGGAGGTGAGGATGCTATTTCGGTAGGGCCTAAGGGCTTTTCCTGCGGTTCGCCTCGTCCAAATATATGTCGAGCTGCGCGCGGTAGCTCACCAGGGCTCGGGATATTTCCAACTGGTAAATATAGAAACCCGCACACAAGGCTAATGGCCCCATAGCTTATCCCATATGGTAGAAGGGGGGTGGGGGGACCTCTAGATCATTAAGCACGACTGCCGCCCCTCCATATCCCGCCCCCGCAGAACCTCTGGAAGCATATCCCGGATATCGTGAGAACGGAGAATCATATTGCCTATAGCTAACATAGATTAGCGGCCCTCTCATGGCCCGCGATTGGGCGGAACGCATCAGCCGAGTTGTTCCCCCTTCGTTGAGTTCTGGTAATTACCGAGAGCCAGCATCCTCCCGCCCGACGTGTTGAACGCGCCTGGACAAGAGATGTCCTGTATAGTTCGTAGCCTCAACGAAGATCTCTCAGGACTCTGATAATACCATTCCGCGAAGGCGATGAGAGGGAAGGGGCCGGTTTGAAGAGTAGATTTAAAGCTTGGGTATCCGGGAAAAAAAAAGGCGTATTGTACAATCCAAGAATACCATAAAAAAGAGGAGCAGATCCTCCATCACACACAACGAGGTCCCGAAGGCCAAGATTTCGGTAGTATGCTCGTTTATGAGGTCGAACAACGACCAGTCCCGGGCATTCGCCCCCGCTACACCCAAAAGCGATCAAACTCCCCGGAACGGGTAAATAGGGGAAATCATTCGCACCTGCATTCCCCGGCAAAGCCCTATTATTGCATAACCGCCTTCTCCCTTTCACCGATGGATTTATCCATGCAGCCCATGGGCCCAAATCTCCGCTCCCCAGATGTCCGTTAATAAGGGTCCACCTTATTAGCTTCCTTGGCGCGAGCACCACGATGTTCGCTTGGACACGGCGTAGGATAGAGGGATGATCGGGAGTTGGACGAGAGCTTGGGCGAAGAGAATAAGATCTCATGGCCTGGGCGGAGCCGGACTCGTCGCTTTGTAGCGGCGGCCGCCCCCACAGGGCTCGTCACCAGCAGTAATTGCCGAGACTCGTAGTCATGGCCTGCGCATTGGCAAACGGCAGTGGGGCATCATGACGGGGCTTAGCCCCTGACTGGTTTAGGTGAATGCGCGGTGGTTCACTCATCAGCAGCTGAGCCAATGCCTCCGGAAACCCCACATGGCAGTGAGGACAGTCCGTGAGTGCACTATCTCATGGCCACTTTCTGACTAGTACTCCCATTGCGGCGTTGAAGCGTCCATGGCGAGAAAGTCAAACTGCGTAAGGTGGAAGTCGTCAAGCATCGACATCTCCGCATCCATGCCAGCAAGGAACCCCTCATCCTGCGTCGGTACCTCCTGCTCTTGCTCCTCGGGCGGCGTGATCGGCACGGTCTTCTCGCCCTCCCTCGCAAGCAACGCGCCGAATCCCCTCAGTGACAACACCAATTTCTCGAATGGGTCCACGACAACGGGCGCCAGCCCACTGGCCTGCAGCTCCTTCGTCCACGAGGCCCGGCTCCGAATCTCAAGCAGATCCCTGAGCTCGATGCTCTGACGCTCAATCCACTTCTCTATGGCGAGCGTCTCCCACACCCGTGGCAGGTCCCAACCTGGCGTGCGGAGTAACAGCAGCTTTAGGCCTGTCTGGGCGGCAAAGACGAAGTCGCCCGCCATGAGGCAGATGAACTTTGGGTAGTGGATGTCATTGTAGTCGAAGCGGAGATGCATGTAGGAATTGACGGCCTGGAGGCAGCGCCACAGGAGTGAAAGCCGATCTGGCTGTGTCATAGCTGGAGATTCTTTAAGCGCAATCTCATAGAGAAGAATCTCCGCGACAATAGCGCGGCATTTTATCGTAGCTGCAACTGGCGTTAGTCACATACATACACAGATGGGATGATGAATTTACCATTATTCTGTATGTGTGGTGGGAGGTTTGCCTGAAAGCTGTCTATCTGTTCCTGAAACGCCTGGACGATCATGGTTGGCGGCAGGTGCATTGATGGCAGGTTGGGAGAGTTTTTATCCCAGGTGACGGCGATCGACTGCGCCAGCTTCTGGATCCTGACCATGTGGACGAGAAGGAGGTCGCTATCATACTCCATGTTCGTCTCGAGGACATTGCAGCAAGTGTCGAGGTACGAGGTATTCATGAGAGCGTCCGGGAGCTTCTCCGTAGTAAATATGCTTCGATAGTGTTAGTGGCTGGTACAAGGGAGGTTGGTTCCGCCCGCGCCTACAGAGTGTTCAAAAAGTAGCATCCTGCGAATGCCCGCATGCGCTCGAGGGCTGTAGAGTCGTGAGGGCCGGCGGCATCTTTGGTCAGTCGCAGTGCGATGCAGAGTGACCGACAGAGGAAGAGTGTATTGGTCACCTGGAAGCCGTTGAGACAGTAATGAAGCCTATTGGTGTTAGCGTGGCCATCCTCACCATTCATACACCCGATGACGAGAGGCGACTCACCATGCAACTGTAAGTTGAAGTCCGTGCAGCACATCGAGACTCTTCACCGGCTCAATAAATGTTGCACGACTAATCTCCGTCAACAGCGCCTTCCCAGCCTCTATCTGGCCCGTCCCCTCGTAGAACCTCTGCACAACCATGATTCCCTTCCATAAGAATGGCCTCTGCTTCCGCAGCTCCGCCTCCGTCATCTCGGGTGGGATGACCACGAATGGGAATAAGCTGGCCTTGGTGTCCTTGTACTCCTTCAGCATCAGCTCCGCTTCCGCGGGGGTGGGCCAGATGGAGGTCACGGTGGGCCTAGAGATAGGGCTCTCCTGCTCGCTGCTGACAGACGTGCCAGGAGTGATGGGCCCCGCGGGAACCTGCGATTCGGATGGGAATAGGTGGTTGAAGCAGAAGTTGCCACGACCGCTTGTGCAGTTTCCCGTGGGACTAGATGCCGACGTAGCCTTGGATGAGTTCAGCTGGGAGGTGAGCTGGTCCAGTCTCTTCTCAAGCTCCGCGACGCGCGTGGTCTTCTGGACCTTCTTCGCGCGCGGGGGGGCCGGGGTCTGGTTGCCGCAGGGCTTGTTGAGCCTGTGACAGCTGTGCGGTTCCGTCCCTTAGTTCCAGAAGCGCTTGACGGAGGGCAGTTAGATATGGGGACTTACCGCTCGCATTTGGAGGCAGACGGCCCCGGGATGCATCGGGACTTGGCTTTTGCGCAGGTGACGCAGGCCCGCGGCCCTCTGTTATTCGATTCCGAGTCTGTCATTCCCAAGAAGTGCACACAGGCGCGCACAATCTATGCCATGTAGTGTCCTATGGCTAGTGAATAGGACACAGGTGGTGTTTGCAATGATTTGATTCTTCCAAGTTGGAAACAAAAAGGATCGGAGGTGGGAGGAAGTCGCTCAACCTCAAGCGACAGGAAAGTAAATCATGAATGCAGTGGTGGCTCTTCAGCTTAAGTCCCACCCGGATCCTCCGGTGTTCTATGGATTGACGCAAACCCAGAGGACTCGTTCCAGATCATGCGGTTCGAAGCGTTGAGGACGGGTCGAGCTCAGCATCCTACTGATGCAGCCAATGAACGGGTGGCTGTAGTTGCATTGGCCCGTTCTTCCGCTGGAGCCGGAGTCGAAATGACACCGCCGGGGTCTATTTGCACGATCACGTGGACGCCAAGGCCTTGCACCTTGAAAGGTCGCTAGAATAAACGTGGTGGACACACGATTGGTCCCATGTAGTGTAGTGGTCATCATACTGCCCTCTCATCGAGAGGACAGGCAGAGACCCCGGTTCAATTCCGGGCATGGGAGAGTTCCTGTTTTTTTTTCTTGACCTTTTCGTTTTGCTCTTTCTATCCTGGTTCGTTTGCTAAACCTATCTGCTAAGTTCTTACTGAATTTTCGCATATATAGAGAACGACGCTGTTCTTGTAACTTGCTTGGCGTGGACGCGACTCGGATTTCGGGATTCTGACCCCGCAACTCGGCCGCCGTATAGGCGGGGCCAATAAGCAGCCGCCTAATAGCAAAATCTCTCACGCCGTTTGGGAAACCCCAGCATGGATAATTGTCCCGTGGCGTATGCTTATGGTCGTGGTAGACTCGATCACCCATGTGGAGCCCAGGTTGGCCCCCGCAAAGTGCTGTTGACTCGAACGAGAATTGGAAGTAGCACGGTGGAAGCTGCCGTACTCGGTGTGGGGACTCATCGAAGGCAAGGGTTGTTTGAGAAATAGGGCGCGGGCGAAACCCTCCTTCGCTATCGGCGTCCTTTGTAACTTCACTGCTGGCGGATTTCTCGGCTTCAAGGCTGCGTTTACTGCTACATTATTCCCACTCTCCAGAAAGCCCAGCCGGCAAAAGACCCAAAATACTGGGGAGAAGTATGCCGGGTATTAACGACGTAGACCAGAAAAAAATGAGGTCAGCATGCGAGGTATATTTGGATGGCAACCGAGCCTAACAAGGGAATCGTTCTGCGGGGCCCGTTTTGGTCACTCCGAGATTTCCACGAGATTTCCGCCCTAACGAGCAGTGGCTTGTGACAGAGAGGATGCCGAGTTAAAAAAAAAACGGACCTGCATGAGTCTTTTAATAATCAGACTCTAGCGACGGCTGCTGTCATGTCGAGGTTTTGCTGACGTTTCGGGGCTCCCGCACTGGTCAATTCGTTTTTTGCCCCTCCGAATACGTACTGTGACCCCTCTGGCACCACGTGTGGTTCCCAATTGTCGACGCCGAGTGGGCCCCCGGCACCGCGCTCAAACGCCCGAGGGAAGTCTCGCCTTTTACTAACACGGATTTTCTCCCAACTTTTTCCCGTTCTCGATTCTTCCCCCAAAACCTCCCCAGACCGACTTACGATCCATTGAGCTATCGTCCTGTCGGCAACTTCTCTTACTCTCAGCTCCCAAGCGCTTGTTAAAACTGCCATTCTCGCCATGGATTCCGTCCTTCGGCAGTCCAAGGCCGTGTGCCCGTTCCTGAAGCAGTCATCGCCTGCCACCCTAAGGGCCCTCTCGACCGCGGCTCGGCCCCAGCAGCAGGTCTCGTCCCACTGCGGCGGGTCCATGTCGAAGCTGCAGCTACTGGCCAACCGGTGCCCCATCATGAGCAAGGCCATTGCTGTTCGCTCCGCCCATTATGGGCGCTCTCCCATGGCTAGGTCTGCCGTTGCTGGTATCCGCGGCTTCAATTCGCACTCGAAGGCCGCCCAGGCCAAGATCCATACTAGCCGGGCGGAGGCTGCTCGACCTCTTGAGGATACTGTGTTTGGCCGGACTCCTAAAGGTGCGTTCTTTGTGTTCTGCTGCCCTTGCGCCTCGAGGCTAAGCAGCAAGCCGCGGGACCTCCCATCTGACTCACGCTAATATGTACTCTACAGTCCAACCACCACCGGCGAACGCTCATCCGAATCGCGATGCCGCACCCACGCCTAGGGTCAACTCGACCGGCCGATTTGACTACGAGTCCTTCTACAACGCCGAGCTGGACAAGAAGCATAAGGACAAGTCCTACCGCTACTTCAACAACATCAACCGCCTAGCCAGGGAGTTCCCGCGTGCCCACATGTCCAACAAGGACGAACGTGTGACAGTTTGGTGTGCGAACGACTACCTTGGCATGGGCCGCAACCCACGAGTCCTGCAAAAAATGCACGAGACCCTCGACGAATACGGCGCCGGTGCCGGCGGTACCCGGAATATCTCGGGACATAACAAACACGCATTGGAGCTCGAGGGGACCCTCGCACGCCTTCACGCCAAGGAGGCTGCGCTCGTTTTCAGCTCTTGCTACGTCGCCAACGATGCGACTCTTGCCACTCTGGGGAGCAAGTTGCCCGAGTGCGTGATCCTGTCCGACAGCCTGAACCACGCCTCCATGATCCAGGGCATCCGTCATTCCGGTACCAGGAAGCTTGTCTTCAAGCACAATGATGTGGAGGATCTCGAGGCCAAACTGGCATCCCTCCCGCTCCACGTCCCTAAGATTATCGCCTTCGAGTCCGTCTACAGCATGTGCGGATCCATCGGCCCGATCGAAGCGATCTGCGACCTCGCCGATAAGTACGGCGCTATTACCTTCCTGGACGAAGTTCATGCTGTTGGCATGTACGGGCCGAAGGGCGCTGGTGTCGCCGAGCACCTCGACTGGGAGGCCCACGCGCGTGGCGAGCCCCAGGGCACCATTCTCGACCGCATTGACATAATCACCGGCACTCTCGGAAAGGCTTACGGCTGTGTGGGCGGCTACATCGCCGGAAGCTCCAAGTTTGTTGACATGATCCGGTCGCTCGCGCCTGGCTTCATCTTCACGACGTCGCTTCCTCCGGCGACCATGGCCGGCGCCAACGCCTCGATCGAGTACCAGATGGAACACGACGGCGACCGCCGCCTCCAGCAGCTGCACACCCGCGCCGTCAAGGAAGCCCTCGAGACGCGCGACATCCCTGTCATCCCGAACCCGTCGCACATCGTTCCCATCCTTGTCGGCGACGCCGAGCTCGCCAAGCGCGCCTCCGACATGCTCCTCCAGGACTACAACATCTACGTCCAGTCCATCAACTACCCCACGGTGCCCGTCGGCCAGGAGCGCCTCCGTGTGACCCCTACGCCGGGCCATACCCGCGAGCTGAGGGACCACCTCGTGAGCGCTATCGACGACCTGTGGACCCGCCTTGGCATCCGCCGCACGTCGGACTGGGCCGCTGATGGTGGCTTCCTCGGCGTTGGCGAACCGGCGAAGAGCGAGCCGCTCTGGACGGATGCCCAACTGGGCATCGAGCAGGCAAAGCAGGACATTCTGCGGGAGGGACATGGCGGCCCGGTCGTCGAGCGCCTCCTGGAACGGGAGGCCGCCGCCTAAGCTCGCCGAGTCGTGGATCCCCTGCCCACCCGGGCTAGTCATATCCTGTGGGATAGTGTAGCACACCCGCAAACCCTACCTTTCGTGGCGGTGGAGCGTCTGCTCGCCGTGCTAGCTTTTAAATACGCTGAATATGCGACGTTGATGTGAATAAACGATCTCGTCCCGTTGTTACGGAACGAAAACCATCTAATTCCTTTCTTGCCGTGCTGTTGTTCTTACGTTTGTAATGTCATCGTAATGTCACCGCCGTATCGGGTAGCTTATCGAAGGAGAAGCAATCGGTTATCTCAATGTGTGCTTGACGCTCAGGTTCCACGGGCGACGATGATCTTGGGCCGCCAATTGGTTCGACGTCACACCTCAAACCCGCCATTCATACCTACTAACATTCCAGGGGCTAGTGCCGTCACGAATCACGAACAAAACACACAGAGCCTTGGCTTCACAACCTCACGCGAAAGAAAACAGGTTCCTCTCATAGACCCAAATCACTCCATGTTACTACCCATGCTGGGACATATCTACGCGAAATCAATCCCAGATAAAAGAAATTCCAACTCCTATTTCCTTACGCCGATATTCCGAACCGCCAAGGGTGAAGTGGTATCTCGAATCGAAGTTCCCACCAACGCCGTTCCCTGCTAAATATGATCTCTTTGGTGCGGAGGTAATAAATGTGAAGCCCTTCCGTCCCGGCTCTTCCTGACCCTAGCAACTTCCTGGACGCCGTCCATTACCGGATTGAGAACACTCAGGAGCAAGATTCGTGTAAACAACAACGACGGATCAAAACCAAACCAAAAAGATATCCGGACGCGAGAATAGTGGTTTTTGGAGTGTTGTTGCCGTGTGTGGTCGCCTAAGGAGATGGGCTACTAGCCCTGGCCCTTTCGTGTGGTGTCGTTGGCTCGCACCGGCAATAGAGAACCGCGAGAGCGGTCTTATTCCAGTCGTCTGGCTTCGTCCTGCTTCTACTACTCCGTCCAAATACTTTCGCCCTATCTCTGTTACTCCTTCCGCTCCTGCCGTCGCTTTCGCCGATCTGCTATCTCCCTCATCGCGATTACGTCTTCCTTGCGCTTTATGGGGGAGCGTCCGCCCATTTGGTGTCTCCGGAGGGCCATTGAAAGATGCTGTAATAACGAACAAAACTGTTGCTTAGCGCATGGCTTCCAAAAAAGCTAGGGCGGGGTGAGCTTGGTGCTGTATGAGATAAATGGGACACAGGGTGTTTGGGGATGGAGAGGGAGACTGGTGGAGGAAGGGCGGGCCCTTTTAATACTTGTGCTTGGCCACGACACGCTATGCACTTCAGCCTTGTGCTCGTGAGAGCCCACCCTCGGACGCAGCATCCTCTATCAAACTACTACCCGCCTCTTCCGACAACCTGGGAAAAGTGACGCTGAGGCGTCGGGAGCGTGTGTGTCGGGGTTTGCTTACTTCAGGATCATCATGCTTCTCAGGTCGCTTAGCGATGAACTGTGCAAATTTATCGGGTGTCATCGTCTCTAACGTCATTATCTCGCGAGCCAAGGCCGGCTCTTCGGAGCTCGCCAAGAATGAAGCCGAAAATTTGTGATGAAAGACGGCAGCTTCGAAGCGAGGGTGAGCCAACGATTGTATGAGTAGGCGCCATCGCTTCCGTGCCCATTGCTCATCCTTCTGCGCTAGTTCCCGGCAGACCGGCAGGACGAACTTCTCCACCTGCTCATCACTATATCCGTTCAAACAGGACTGGATTTGACTCTTGATGTGCAGCAAGTCCATCTAGGAAATTAGGAGTGAATTAGCAATCCGCGCCGATTTTGGGTTTCACCTTCGTGTTTATTCACTGAGAAAGGAGTACGTACGGAACTGGGTAGCGGCGGGATCGAGGCAGGAGCGGCGGCTGATTTTGATGGAGTCTCTGGAACGGGCGGAACCGAGCCCAGAGCCTCAGCCAACGGCGCAGCAATCTCTCCAACAGGCGGCATTGAGTCTAGAGTAGTAGCTGGCATTGAGGGCGGTTGCAGGACGGGCGAAAACGAGTCTGGGGCCGCAACTCCCTCCACTGGGGTCTCCGCAGCTGGCCGTGTCGCCCCGACGGGTTCCGTCGCAACCGGCGGCGAAGGCGGCAGCGGTGAATCGGCCAGTTCTCCATGGCGCCGTTGAGCCTCCCGTACAAGTCGCGAAACTGATTCATTTTCCTCCTCGGTAAGCTTGATGTCCTCGGGATCTTCCTCCACCTCGAAAGAATCGGTTGTAATTATGGACTCGATTCCTTTGCTTAGCTCAGGGTCGTTGATCAGACGATCAACAACCTTATCCACGCCACCCAGCGTCCCGGCCTCGGAGGGGGGAAGTTGTCGACGCAGCGATGTATCCCAGACGTTCTGAATCCAGGTTTCAAAGTTGTCTTCGGAAGCCCACGGGATGTAGTCTTTCCCTTCAACGACTCGATCCGCCAGCTGCTTCTTGTAAACCAGCCTGCTCTGGAGCTTGGCTTCGTGCGTGCCCCAGCTGACGAACCAGTACACAAAGACGGGCTTTTCTTGACCGATCCTGTAGGCCCGTCCGATGGCCTGCTGTTCGTCCATCGGATTGTGTGCGAAATCCATGATGATAACCCTGTTCGCCCCGTGGATGTTGAGACCTACCCCTCCGGCCTTAGTGGAAATTAGAAAAACCTCAGCACTCGATTCTTGGCTGTTAAAGCTCTTTATCATCCCAAGGCGTGCGAGCATTGGCGTATCGCCATCAAGCCGCAAGGTAGAACGCCCCTGTTCTTGGAGTACCTTTTCGAGGAAATCTAGCGTAATCGTGCGGCGCGAGAATATGAGCACCCTGTCGCCAAGTGCACGGCACTCGTCCAGAATAGTGAAGAGAAGCCTGAACCGCCATGAGAGTTGGAGATCAGAGATGTCATCGATGATAGATGACATCAACTGGTCCATTTTCTCAGCGACCTCACTGGGTAGAGTGATGTCGTCGGAAGATTTGGACTTTGACTCGCCCTTATTTAGGGCCCCGCCGTTGGTGGCCGGATCACTTGCCGCATCAACCCCTTTCAAAACGGCATCCACCTTCTTTTTGAAACATTGCGGATGCATGCAGATTAGTGTGAGATTGCCCAGAGCTCCCCAGAGTGTAGACTTTCCTATCGGTCCAACGTTATCTACATAGGCGTCGTAAATTTTTCGCTGGGTGTCTGTCAAGGGAAGGAAAAACATGAATTCCTGCTTCTGTTGTAACTCCTCCCTCAAGATGGAGATTCCGCAACGATGTACTTTGGGCGCCATGGACTCCCGAACAACGCGGAGGAGGACATAGGCATTCCGCTTAGTGGCCGGATCTGGATCCTTGTATAGGCCCTTCTGGATAGGAGTCGCGTATACGTTGGTGAATTCATCGAGAGAGCCCATGTACTGTGGTGCGACCCAGTCAACCATGGAATAGTACTCGGTGACATTATTTGCCAGAGGCGATCCGGTCAGAGCTATCCTGGCCGGCGTTGAAACCTTTGCGCAGGCCCGTCGCCGTTTAGAAAACGGGTTTTTGATAGTGTGGGCCTCGTCAGCGATGACTATGGCAGCATTGGTGGTGATGATCTCCGCCAATTCAGTCTCATTCGAAGTGAACGAAACAAAGAGCTCGTATCCTAGAATAAGGACTCCTCCATCTTCAGCCCATTTGTGGATATCGTCCTCCCGAAAAGCTCTATTCTGGGCTGCGGTCATGTTCTTCTGGGATGATGCAGCGAGATAGACGGACCCCAGCTCTTGCTGATTATCCCAGGTGAGCAACTCGTCTCGCCAGTTTTGAGAGAGGCTTGCGGGACAAAGTACGAGCGTTCGGGACTCACGCAAGTCCTCAGGAACTTGGGAGCGGACGGACTCATCTGCTGATTTAGATGCGTGATTGACGGCCAGCAAGAACGTGATGACCTGCATTGTCTTGCCGAGCCCCATGCTATGAGCAAGGACACATCCATGGCGAACGACGTCGCGATTTGCGATGACCCGGTTCCATAAGAATCGGACGCCATCGATTTGATGGTCCTTGATCAACCTGGCCGGTTCTCCACGGATGTAAATGAGGCCTTCGTCTTCTTCCTTGGTTTCATTGACTATGAGTCTCGATGCGTCCTTGGGTATTGATTCATAGAGCGCGATCTTCTCTCGAAGTTCAGCACGTCGTCGTTCCTGTGCTGCAATTCGCTCCTGGTCCTGCTGTCGTAGATGAAGGGCGCGAGAGTCAACGACAACCTGGCTATGCTCTCCTTCTTCTCCGCCCGGTAAGGCACTAAGCTCGACAGTCGCAGGAAAAGTGGGGATAGCTCGAAGTATGAGAGTGAGGAATCGACCAACGCAGTCTTTCTTGTCGAGGACCTTGTGCCTGCTCTTCCTTCGCACCTTGTTGAAAACGGCTTCGGCGAACCTCATTGACGGTTGGGCAAAGTATAGAAACAACCTTGCTATCATCGCGGAAGTGGTTCTCGTCGGCGTGTCGGGCTCAAGACCCGTCATGATGTGAGTGTCCCAGAAACTGGTCTCATCTTCGCAGGCCTTGGCAGCGTGGTGGACTTCCTCCCGTGCGGACTCCCCAATCATCCATAAACGCTCGACAAGGCGTCTCTCGTCATCGCAGAGCTCGATGTCGGTTGGGATACTCTGCCAGACCATATCAGGAACGGCACGTCTGGACTTCGGGGGGCCTGCTTTAGTTTCGTCTTTTGGCTCGGCTGGAACTAAATCAATGTCCGGTTCGGCGAAATCATCGTCACTGGACTTTGCTTGTCTGGGAGGACGTCTTGGCCTCGGCGAAGTCTCGGGCTCCGGGCTATCAAGTGTGAGGTCAATTATGTCGTAGCCTCTAAGCTCGGGTTGTGGTTCGGAACTAGGGTCGGCTTTGATAAAGCCTTTATCAGCTGTCGTGGCTCCTGCTGAGTACTCGCTGTTGGACATGTCATAATCAGAGCATCCCTCAACGCCTTCACCATTATCCTCAACGATGAAGTTGTCCAAGGAAGGGTCAGATTCAGAAGTCAAAATCTCTTCGTCCTTATCCAGTCTCGGCTTCCGCTTTGCCTTGGGCGGTCGACGAACTGGCAAGGGTTTCGCGGGCATGGGGCCGTTGAGTGTCTCGATTAACCAAGAATGGTATTCCCGGTCAAATACAGACTGCTCCAAACACCGAACTTGATCATGAACAGACTGAGAATTTGTCCAAGTTCCATCCAGTATTTCCTGACGCACCTTGGCGATGCGTCTCTTGAGATGCGCGAGGAATTCTGTCGAGGACCAAATTTTGTGTTTCAAGGAGCGGTCCTGCCGGGCCCGTGTCCAGATGCGATGGGCCTTCCGTTCGAGGATTGGAAGTTTCTTGTCTTGCCAATCCGACACGAGATTCTCAATACCGTCGTCAAGGTCCTCGTTGATTTGTTTCTTGCTCAGAAGTCCACTGTGTCGATTGCGATTGATCTCGATCTCGCGCTGGATCTCGGCGTTTTCCTCTGCCATCTCACGTAGAGTCTGAGAGTCAATCTCATCGTCACCGGGCGCCTCGCCATATGGGGCTAAAACATTGTCATCATCGGAGAAATAACTACTGCGATTCTTGCCGGGCTCGAGAATGTTAGCAAGTAAAGAATCCGGGTCGATCGGAATATGAAAGGTCTTGACCATGGCCCTGAGCCGTCGCTGATTGCCACTGAGGAGAGCTTTCATCGCTCGGTTGACGCGTTTTTTATGGCCCGAATAGCCAGCATTCCTAGCCTCGGATACTGTTCCTGGATGATTAGAAAGAATATCCTCGTATCGAAGACCGTTCGGACCAATATAGGCGGTCGCCCAGGTACCATCCAAGGGCGGGTGGCGTTCCCGTTGCGGACGACCGAACCTCGTCTCAATCACATCTGCCTCCGTTGGTACATAAAACAGACCCGAGCGGACAACGGCATCAGAGGATATGGCAGCCGGGGCCACCCTGCGCTTTTTGGTAGGGGGCTGCAGGCTACTCGCGTCGCTTGGGCCGTCGTCAACGCCTCCTATGCTGGGTTGATCGGAAGGACCTGGCCGGTCCGGGCTCCGGTCTGTATCTCCTACGATTCGTTGACTCGTGAGGTTCAGCCTCTCCGGGCTAATGTCGGCATCCTCTCCAGGTACATTTCCAGTCGTTCCATTGTTGACGTCAGCGCTCGGAGAAGGATAAGGGACAGCTCTCCTCGTTTGCAACAGAAGCGGATTAGAGTCAGGAGGTGGGATGGCTAACGAAGCTGTCGGACTATCAAGTGCTGATCCATTTGGTCCATTTGCAGAATCCCGAATATTCTCTACCCTCCATCGTTGATAAGCAGGGCTTCGTTGCTTGAGGATCTTGATAGCTTTGTGAAGGTTGAGCGCATGGTGGACCTTGGTAACGCCCATGCTTAGGAAAAGCTCCTGTGGATAGGCCATAGAGTCCCAGGTCAAGAACGCCTCTCCATCAACGTCACCAGCTTCAAAAATTCGAGATAAGTCCTCCAGCGTCGGGAATCTCCGAGGATTTGTTGGAAACCATGGCTGACTAGGAGAGCAAAGCTCCTTAGCTAGGCGCTGCGGTCCCCAAAAGAATGGGTCACCGCCGTCTTGTGCTGTCTCACTCATAGCGAGGTCATGGGGTCTATTCCGTTCAAAAGTTGTTAGTGAACGATAGAACCTCGGGATACATCGAAATAGGCCAACGAGAAATGTGATTTACGGCAGGAGCCAGCGGGCGGTAGGAACAAAGCGGTGGAAGGCGAAAGTCGCGATTAAACGAGAGGCACCGAACATCCCCTCATAGAACGTTGAGGTAGGTATTAGGCAAAAGACTACTGGACCCAAAGAAAGCATACAGGTCTTACCGTTTGAGGCCAAAGCACCAAGGACTCGATCCATCGAATAACAAGGTTCTGTGACGGGAAACCGCCTGTGCGGTGATAGATTGTGAGATCGTGGTATTCAACACGGCGTGGCTGGGCTTGTTGCAGAAGATAAGGACAGTGCGTTGTGTCAGGAGCCTGAGGAGAGTGAAGCAGAGAGCAGATACGTACCAGCGAGTCTCAAGACGGGTGGCCAAGTTTGAAGCCGCCAACAGATTGGCTGGTTCCCGGCCGTTGCCTTGAGCTCGGCCGCTTGGTTGGTTACCCGCCTGTCGCGCGGATGGTATTTGTGAAAAAGCGGCCGCTGGGGCGGGTAAGCTGGGGCGGGTAATGAGACCCACGGCGTCAAGTGAAACAAGGACAGGGTCTGACGCGCTGGGCGGTCTTCGAATTTGAGGAAGGTTGAAGCAGCACTCTCCGTCAAGTCCTTCAAAATTTGAGAATCATGCTGGAAGTGGGGTTAGGGAAGGAAAGGATAGGCGCAGTGATGTTCCGATGTAAGATGCGATGCAGTAATGTCTCGAACGCTTCAAAAGCTCAAGGTCGCGATGATCGAACGTAGTCACGTGGTCGCGTTTAATGCTGGGAATGAGCCCTCCTTACACCTCCTGCGTATTGGCACCACATGCATAACAGAAGGGGCAGAAAGTTAGGGAAGGCACGATTGATACTTGCAATGGCGCGAAACCGGGTCGCCCCTTAGCCTGGAGGTTGCGACCGTCCATGTCTTTGCCTCTGGCTCTTTCCTCCTCACATGTTCACGGGGAATCCCAGTTCGAGGACCCTATGGCACGAAATGCCCGGTCCAGTATAACCCCGCTATCGAACTTTGTCCTTCTTCGGGACATTGCAATCACTGAATCCGTGTCTAACTTGAAGAAAATGTGCATAAAGATGGGTTTAGGAGCCTCACGACCTTGGTCACACTAGGTAAGGCGATTCTTGAGGACGCTTACGTGGGAACGGACTTTCCAACGGAAGTGCCCCGCAACAGGCGGGGTACTTTGGTCGCGGCGACCCGCTGATACTTCGAGGCGGCATTGTGTCTTTTTCTTGGGCCCTCTGCACGGTTTATAAGCAGCATCTGCCTATATGTAATCGGACTTAACCTCCGCGTTCAAGCCGCTTCCGCCTCTCTCGGTCCCCGCTGAATGGCGATATCCACGTCCTGTCCCTATTCTCCTTTAAGCCCGTCAAGTTCGAGCACCATTGACCCCACTATGGTGTCATCCATCCCATCTCTCTCTCCTCACGAGAGAGACCACCTCACCCATGTTATCAAGGACTGGGCCATCGCCAATGGCCTCGCTATTCGACCTCCTCCCACAATTACCTCTGGGGTTGATGCCGGTGGCGCACTAGCCACCCACGCGCCGGTGACGCTGTTTCCCAGCCGCTTCCCGAGGAAGTGTTTCGAGCAGGCGAGTTCTGTCCAGAGGGCATATAACGAATTATACGCTAGGATAAGCAGGGATGAGGAGTTTCTAGCCGGGCTGGTTAATGAGTATGTAAACGACCCCAGGAGCGTGGTCGAAGAACGAGGATGCTTACTTACAGAGTAAAGACTGGTCGAGGTGGACGAATTTGTGGCAGGCCTATGGAAGGTTCATGAGAGGGTAAAGAAAGAAGGCTACGCTCACAAGCTTTCGCTTGGCCTCTTTAGATCTGATTATATGGTCCATGAGCATGGTGATGTCCTCCAGGCCAAGCAGGTTGAATTCAACACCATCGCCTCTTCGTTCGGCGGCCTGTCTCTGCAGACGTCTCTCCTCCACAGGTACCTCGCCGCTACCGAGTACCCCCTCTTACAGCATGGCTGGAAAGAGCTGGACGTGCCGAAGAGCGACAGCGTGGAGGTACTCGCGAGGGGCATGGCAGCCGCATTTAGAGAGTATACCAGCACAAGCAAAACCGCCCAAGGTGGAGTGCGGCCGAAATGCGTCGTGTTCATCACTCAGGAAGGCGAGAGGAACGTCTTCGACCAGCGTCATCTCGAGTACCAGCTCACCAACTTGGACTCCCCAGTCCCGGTATTCCGCCTTCCGTTCGCCGAGGTCCTGCAGCACACCCGTGTGGCGGAAGGCGCAAAGCGGGAACTCATTTATACACTTCCCTGGACTCATGAGTGGCCCCAACCCTCCGAGTACGAGGTCGCTGTCATCTACCTCCGGGCTGGGTACGGCCCTGGGGACTACCCTTCCGAGCAAGCTTGGGATGCGAGGTATCAGCTCGAGCGCTCAGCCGCCATCAAGTGCCCCACCGTCCTCACTCAGCTCGCGGGGATGAAGAAGGTCCAGCAGGTCCTTGCGACCCCCGAGATGGGCGACTCGTCCATCTACGAACGGTTCATCAAAGGCCTCCCCGATGCGGGTGCCCTCGTGGACACCTTCACGAACATCTACCCCATGGATACCTCGCCGGCGGGCCTGCAAGCGCGGAAGACGGCCACCGACCCGGAATTGTGCAAGGACTTTGTGCTCAAGCCGCAGCGCGAGGGCGGCGGCAACAACATCTACCGCACCGCTATTCCAGACTTTCTCAAATCGATCCCGGAGACGCACTGGAATTCATATATTCTGATGGAGTTGATCACACCACCGCCCGCAAAGAACATCATTCTGCGCAACGGGCAGGTGGAGGAGGGCGGCGTCATATCGGAGCTTGGAATCTATGGGGCGTGTATCTGGAACAAGGACGGAGTCCTGCACAATGAGGGGGCGGGGTACCTTTTACGGACCAAGGGCGACAAGAGCGAGGAGGGAGGCGTTGCGGCGGGGTATGGATGCATGGATAGCGTCAGCCTGGTTGACTAAACGTCCGTCACAATAGCATATCCCGCGACGGTGCGTGAGACCGTAGCCGCATGATGGATACTAGATCGAGTTTTAACTCATTGGTATAGATGTCAAATACATTGTACACACGAGGATAAGCCCCCACAAAGTCTAAACGCACAAATGAAAACCGTCATGAGCGGAGACGTAAACTAAACACTCGTCGCAACACGCAGGAGGGGGATGCTATCCCAGAGCCTACTCCTGGTGAGGCTCGACATTGGGGCGCTTGAGGACATCGAGGGCCCCTGTACGACTGTCAGAACCGTTTCTCGTTAGATAGGACTTAGGGGTTGGGCATACTCTGCTGGATGTTCAGGGCGCTCCTCGTCTTGCCTTCGGCATCCTGGTAGGTGCTGATGCTCGCATCACCCTCAACGTAAACGGTCGCGCTGCGCCATGTGTGTTAGTACCATCCCAGAATTCCCTCGTAGGACATCAGGTATGGACCCCCCACGAGGCAACAAATCATAGACAGGAAGGACATACCCCTTCGGAATGCTAAGCATAAAGTCGCGGCGCTTCTCGTCACCCTCACGCAGGAACTTGCTCACGCGGAACCACGAGGTGTGCCTGTTCTCCCGGGGACCCGTCGAGCTCGCGACCGAGTACTTGATGACCTCGTGCCCCGTGCTGGTTGGCACCAGCTCGGGCGAGTCGCCCAGGTTGCCGACGATGGTGACGCGGGCGAGGCCGCGCGGGGAGGTGGTGCTGAAGGCGCGGAGGGCGGAGGGCGCAAAGGTGGCGCGACGGGCGAGGAAGGCGGACATCTTGGTGGGCGTTAGATTTGGGGCAGACTTGCGATTGAGTTGGCTTAGATTCGACTGATTGGGAGCTGTTTGGAGGTCTTGGAAGTGGAGGCTGAAGTAAATCAATGTCGGGGGACACGAGTTCCGACGCGGTCAGGGGACTGGGCGCACCCCAAACGCGAAATTGCGATGTCCCTGCCCGCCCATGCGAGTGGTCCGTGCCCCGCGCCGGACGCCCGATTAAGCAGAAGAATTTCGTAAAAGAAATATGATACCCATCAATAAGAACTATTCCGCCTAAAGAGGATATTCGCCAACCGCAACCTCGATTCTTGACATCCGCACATACGACGCGTGCAACCGCCTGGCTAAAGCGCTCGCGAAACCCTCATCTCCCATCCATCCCGCTGCCGCTCGCCTTGTGTCGTCACACAATGCCGCATCCCCGGCAAATGGTGTCATCTCAGGGTCCCTGCCCCCCCTGCCCCGCGGAACTTAACCCACGTCTCCTTGCCATATCCGGCTCGCCGAGCGAGCGTTTCGAGGGTTCCTGTGCCATGTCCGGGATGCGTAGAGAGGACACCCGGCCGGCAGCGGAGGCATGCAGGCATTCCACTCTCACAGGCTTAGCAACACCCTCTTTCTCCCTCTGATACCCCCCTTTTTTTCCTTTGTCTGGTATGGGAAATGCGACGTGATGGTTCTTCGTCTGAGTGGAGGCCGCCGTCAAGCCAAGGATGGAAGCAAGCGTGGGGCCCATCCATCTGCCTGCTGGTGTCGATGGGGTAAGCCTCAATAAGTTGCCGGGCATTTCGCAACTGACCCTCGTCAGAAAAAGAGACAAAAAGGGACATTCCAACGTCACACTGCATGTCCCCTCCGCGACGCCCGTCCTTATTGACTTGCCTGCTTCGTCCCTTTTGTTAATCTGATGTTTGCGTTTAGCTTTTTCTCTCTCTCGCTCTCTCTCTCTATCTCCAGTGCCGTCACATGTTCTTCTTTCGCCCATTCTCACCCACGACACACCCCCCCCCCCTTCCAACCCAACCGGTTTAGTTCTGCGGAGGTACCTTTTTGGAACTATATAGGTCAGAAATAGAAAGCCGCGATGGGCGCTGTCGGAGAGCTATGGCCTGCTCCGCCCGACCCTACTTTTATTAATATGTTCTCTCAATTAGTGACCAACCACCTCCCTCCGCCGCTATCCTTTTAAACCTGCCTACCTCCACTCACCGGTACTGACGAACGACATGGTCTTTCTATCCGTCATCTCCGTGGCTTGCCCGGGAGCTCTGTAGCTTTGAGTACGCTCATCTCCCGGGAGGTATCCTGTGTTTTGAGACGTCTCAGATGTAGTTGAGATTATGTGCTCTCGTCCATGAATGGAGAGAGCTCTTTGGTATCAGAGGGCATTAAGGTCGGCCGTCCCGTACCCGGTTCCTCCAAGGTCGAAGGCCATCGGTGGCACTGAAGGCTTGACGGCGAATCACTAAAACCCAGCAAACCCGCAACGACCTTGGGTCTCCCGAGGGAGAAGTGTCAAGGTCGGCACCGCCACCGGAATCAAGAACTACCATCATGGCGTCGATCATCGTCGACACCTCGGACGCCTCGAACAAAACCCTCGTGGAGGACTTCTGGATTTCCACACGCCATCATGATCCTGTCTCTCAGGCCAGCCTCACAACCAACGTCATCTGCCGGGTCATCTTCTCCACGCTGTCCAATGTCCTCATGTGGGTGCCCCTCACGCTCCTCCACCACAACGGCGAGCTCGCCGCCGTGATATTCATCGCCGTTACCATGATCTACAATCTCTCCACAGCCATCAATGGCCTCATCTGGCGTACCGACGAAACCTCCACCTGGTGGATGGGCTGGGGCTACTGCGACGTCTACGTCTACATCAACTATCCCATCTTGACCATCTACACCTCGTGCGTCTTCGCCATCATGCGCAACCTGGCGGACCAAATCAGTCTCATGCGCGCCAACTCACTCACTCTGCGCGAGAAACGCCGCCGGAACATCATCCAGTCCATCATCATATTTCTCGTGCCGCTGATGCAGGTCGCCTGGATGTATCCGGCATCCGTGCACAGGTATTACATCCTGACGCTCGTCGGTTGCGCGTGGTGGCCCAGTCGGACGTGGATCAGCTTCGCCATCTACTGCGTCCCCCCGCCGGTCTTTGCATTAGGGGCGGCATGGTATGCAGGTAGGTCTTTCTTCCCTCCCTTTTTGCAGCCTCCAGGTGTGGAGAAATAGATACGGCAACATACTTGCTAACAAGACGACCCCCAAGTCATCACGTTCTGGCGCTTCCGGCAGCTCGCAAAGGACACCATGTCCGCCCTCTCGACGGTCAACTCCCGCGCCACCTCCCGCGCCCGCCGTGCCAAGCGCCGCCTCTACTTCATGGCCCTCGCCATCCTAATCCCCTACCTTCCCATCCTTCTCATGATATTCGTAAACAACATGCACTACTTGCTCCCTTTCCAGCCCTATGACTTCGGCGCCGTGCACCGCGGCGAGCTCGATGGCTACCCCTGGAACGCCATCATCCTCCTACCCTCCCAGGCTATAGACTTCCCGACGCTTAACGACAGGTACATCGCTGTGCTCACGGCGATTCCCGTGTTCGGCTTCTTCGGGCTGAGCCGGGATGCGATTAACGTGTATCGCCGGTACCTTGTCGCGTTAGGGCTGGGGAGGCTTTGGCCCGTACTGAGGGAAGAGTATGATCCGGACAACCAGGCCGGAAGTATTGCGACTATGGGGATCCTCACTAGCTCTGAGACAACGCAGTATGTTCTTCTACCCACACCCAATACCCCTGGACGAGCTTCGATAGACTTACACTGGAACTAACTCCACGCTCTGGAATTTAGGTCCTACGCAAAGAACAGCATCTCAGAAATCTACGCCCAGCGCGTCCCAACCCCACCGCCTCCTCCGGTTCCTCGCCCAAGACTCTTACGTCGCTTCAGTTTGTTTTCCTTCAGTACCAGCAGGCACGGGGACGACGCCGCGTCATCACGGGCGCGCATCCTGGAGCCTGAAGAGCTTGAAATGCGGCCTACGGCGTCAGTGCAGCACGTCCCGGCTTACATGCATGGGAATGGGCTCCGCGTGGAGGCGAGAGTTGAGACGAGAGTCTGGAGTCGAGACGAGGAGGCAGGAGAGGGACCTTCTAGGTAAGGCCAGGTTGGAATATTAAGGTTAGTGACGATACCTGGAGGGTACATACGGTTTTGTAATGGTCAGTTCAAATGATTCCAGGTTATGGTGGACAGGAGGAAGAGGCTAGTCTTGCTTTGATGATACGGAGGGGGCCATGTTTTTACGTCTCTTAGTTGTGAGTTCTAGACTTTATGTACTGAATTAGGCGAGTCGGATTTAAAACCAATTCGAAGGATCACCCCTGACCAAGATATAATCTGTTGGACGCGATTCGAGAGAACCACCAGAGCCGGTAACCGATGTTGACTCGAGCCTTCAAGGGACATCTGTGAGAAGTGGTGGAAACCGAGCACTGTTGAAAGAAACCACAGCAAACTCGGTCAGATGCTCATCTCATTGAGTAATGAGTTGCCTCAAGAATATACACTTCTGAGAATATACCTCAGCTAACTCTCTTCTTCCTCGTCCACCTCTCCTCATATCTATTACATCAACCCGGCCCAAACGCCCTTCATGCCTTGGTATCAAGCCTCTCTCTCGAACAGAAGAAAACATACAGAACGTCTAGACGTCAGGTGCGAAATACGCAGGCTACGAATTCGACGAGTATCCGCGCGTCAAAGGTATCCCAGAATAAATACTAGTAAAAAAAAGTCAAAGTTCGTAAAGGTGGAAAACTGGGGGCTCCTTGCGGGTTCGGACCTAGCCCTGTCACGAGGTCTCGGCTGGCTGGAAACCCTCTCCTGACGGATCGCGGGGCGTGCTCGGCGCCGGCGCGATCTCGGGGTCCGGTATTTGGATGTCGAGCTCGGTAATGTTAGTAAAACCTCACAGGTAGGGAGCCTGGGAAAACAAAACTTACTGTCATATATCCAGTCTTCCTCAGCGGAATAATCTTGGGCGCCGACATCCCATCCTCGCCCCCATGCGTCTTCTCCATCTCCTCATTCCACCTCTCAATCCACGCCTCCAGCGCCTTAAGCCTCTTCTTAGCCCCCGTGAGCCCAAAGTCATCCCACAACCACCCGGTAAGTAGGCCCAGAGCGCCGTCAAGTACATTCCGCCACGCTAGCGGGTCATGTATGCCGAGTAGCTCACTGTTCAGCTTCTCGACGACGCGCCGGAACTCGGGCTCCGAGAGCCCGACGGGGTCGAGGATGTCCGGGTACGTGTCAGAGAAGGCTGGGGCCACGTCGCCCGCGACCATGAAGTCGCGTCGCACGCGGATGATGCGGGTGGCGGCGTACTCGGGCGACGTGACGGGGACGTGCGGGTTGAGATGGGGGAAGCACGGGTGCTGCGGGCCCCATTCCTGCGCGACGTCGCCCTGCACGTCCTCGCCCATTATCGACGAGTTAGAGGAGCTCGTGGACATGGGCGAGCCGATTGCGTCGCCGGCGGAGACATTCGAGGGCCGTGCGTGCTCGTGGGCGCCATGCCCCTGTTCGAGGTCCTTCGAGAACCTCGCGGCGGCACCTTCTTCGTTTTCAGGAGGCATGGTCGTGGATTCTCTGCCTTTTCCCTTGTCTAGGGGACTAATGTGTGTGTCGTGTTCGTGGATAGACTGGCGAAAGGCCCACGTGTGCTCGGGGTCGGCGGGCGTGGGCGTAGCGTTCGTCGAGCGCTTTTCGTCGTACGAGTGACGGACTGATGCGGGGAGGCTAATGCGCCGGTCGCTAGCGGAGTAGGTTTCGATCTGGAGACTGGGCCTTGAGGGAACGCGGTGCTTCGTCTGGCGCTGCTCGGCGAGCGTGAGCAGGGGGTAGTCGCCGGCGCCTGTGCCGACGGGGTCGGCAGTGCTCGTGCCACCGATGGTCGGGTGCGATAGGGGCACGGAAGGTAACGGCGGCGTCGAGGGCCGTCGCTTGCGGATAGCCTTGGGGAGGCGGGGGGTCGAGTTCGTGGGGTTCCAGAGGCGCGCGGCGCTCGGCCGGCGGGGGCGTTGCGGACTCGCCGACGTCGCGCGACTGCGGAAGGCGGCCTGCAGGCGTCGATGATCTTGCGTTCGGCCAGCGGCGTTGGGGTGTTGTTGCGGGCGTAGCGGATTGGCGGTCCTTGGAGGGCGGCTTCGTGCGACGGGGGGTGCAGTAACCGCAGCAGGAGCGGCGGGGACGATGGTGTTTAGCGGGGGCAGTGTCAGGGACGCTGACGAGCTGAAGCGATTTGGTCGCGCAGAGGGCGTATCAGATTGGTGGTTCGAATCATCCGCAGTTCCTACGGCGGGTGTTTTGGACGGTTGAGCGCTCGCGGTGGTGTGGGAAGCCGTGGGGACGGAGCCGGAGACGCGGCCGTCAGGGGAACGGCCGCGAGGTGGACTGCGTCGGGCGGACACTGGGAGAACGGGAAAGGGCCCGGTAGCCGCGGCAGCAGAGGGCCGTTGTCGTCGCAGGGCGGATGAAGACGAGATTGTAGGTGCGGAAGAGTCGTCGCGACGGCGTCCAGCGTGGATTCGATTGGCAGGGAAAAAGGAGGAGAACGGACCACGGCGGAAAGAACCAAGGTGGGTACGGCGGCGCGGGCAGTGATTGGGCTGTGAGTGCCGAGTCTGTTTGATGAGCGGACGATGGAGTGGGCGGGCGGCGGCTGCTCCTGCAGGTGACGGCGCGTTCGGTGTCGGTGGGAATTCTTCCGGGAAAATTTGTCGTCAGGTGAATATGGAAAGGCTGTCGCTGGGACAGAAGTCTGAAAAGGCGCGTCGGTGCGGTGAATCGACCAAGATCGGCGGAGGATTTGGAGCGTTAGCTCCCTGGCCAGCTGCCACGACAGGGCGCTGGGGCGGCAGGCAAGAGAGAAGTCGGGGGCAACAGGGGTCGAGTCAGGGGTTGGCACCTGAACGGGAATAGGGGCCAAAACGGGTTTAGCTGGGACCCGCTGTACCAGCATCGTGGGATGCCGAGTAAAATTATTTAAAAAATAAGAATAAGAGAATTTGGGGTTCAGCCAGGATTCCGGGGTGCATGCTGTCAATTCTCAGGTTCAGACATTCTCCATAATGGCGGGCATGTCGTCGTGGGATGGCTCTTCTCTCGCAGCGGTTTGGGAGTGCCCTTGCGTGCAGTTCGCAAGTAAAGGCGGCTGTCACGCTCGCTAACACGACTGCAAACGTCGGATTGGTGGCCGTTGGAAGGGAGGAGGGCGCGGTGAAAACGTGAATCGCGGTCGATCCTGTCGCTGGTCAGGCAACTTTCAGTTCCAATATCAACGCCGAGCGGCCCCTCCCTTTTTTTTTTCCTTTTTGCAAGTCGGCCTGTTTCGACTCCTGGATCTTTGGAGAATAAAGACGAAGCACACAATGGGAGCCAGAAAAGGGCAAGACAGGAGTTCCTGAGGTCAAGCCTGAGAAAATGTCTGATATAGTGCATATCGGCTAGCCCCAGGCTTGGGGCTGGACTCTATATATCTAGGGACGTCCCGACCAGGGGGGGTGGCAGTCTTTCGTCATCTTTGAATTCTCTGCGTTCCCAACCCCGGCCCCCCTTGAATCACTTCTCAACCGCAGCCATCCGAGCACTCCCTTCTTACAGCACTTGGCCTTGCGACGTGAAGGGCGTGCGGTTTCCTCGCCATCGTTCCGGAAATACCGGGCCCCACTCCAGTTCATGCCCCGTATCACACCCTCAGAGAATGCCATCAGAACGAGCTGGATCACGGCCAACCGTGGCACCAATGCCCATCCTTGCCGCTGAAAACTTTGGTCCGTCTCGCTGGGCTGATCACGTCCAACCTCCAGCTGGGATTTTCCATCCGGCCCGCCGTTTGGACCAACCTCTTGCCCCGCCACTCACCACCAGCCAGAACGCAAAGCTGGTTGGAGGGACGTCCTGAAGACGAGACATGGCCGGAAACCACTCGGCGGCCTGAATCCGCTTTCTACCCTCGGCCCCTCTTCTCGGTCCGCCGGTTGTACTTGGCGCATGTCAGTCAAGATACATTCGGAGCAGAATTCTCACCCTCAGCACCCCTTGTTCTCGCCACGACTTTCAATTTTCGTGCGAGGCTTGATCATGGCCGTGACATGCATCACCGACACAGTTGTAATCACAACCCCTGTCGCAGGCGTCTCTCCTTATCCCTGTTTCGGATTCCTCTTCGGTCCAGCTGGCCGCGCCCAACACGTCCGTGCGCCCTCTGCATGAAGACCCATAAATAAACGAAGTTGCGATGGGCTCGAGGTTTGGTCGGTTCAGCCGGATCGGATGTCGCGCCTTCGGGATCCAGTAAGATATGGTACGAGCCCATATTCGTTAAGGGATAGCGTTCCCGCGCCTTGGTCCCAGTCTTCGGGACGCAGCCCGATTCTTAGAGGTTTGGTGATACTACTGTATTATCGGACATGGAAGAGTGACTCAACCATTGCCTTGGAACATGGATACCAGTTATTCTATCCGAATGATTGCCACCACCGGTTTCGAGGAAGGCGTTCATTAGAAAATTAGGCTCCGGCTTTTTGTTGCATTCTCCATTGCACCTGTTTGTCTATTTTGTTTTTTTTTTTTTTTTCATATCCTCAAGCAGGAGGGCGCGATAGCACAGCCAGCGAAGTTTACCAGACGGCAACGGAGATGTGGAGGAAGGACGGTCGGTGCTGAGGCGTCAGCGAGGTCTCAGCGATTGGACAGCCCCTGGTCACCCCGTTGGTTGGTGACCACTGCTTTCGGGTGACCACATGCAGCAACAATGTTGCCAGTCAGCTGTGAACGCCCATGGGCAGCATCGTTCTTGAACTTCTGCAACCATGAGGATCCTAGTCCGAGCCCAGGAACCACCCCTTACAAGTGAAGGGAGGTTTATGCTGTTCGCGGTAATCCTACTAGAACTAGCCTCTTGAGAGCCTCGACCACAGCATCTTCCAACACTCGCCATGTCAAACCCATACATCGAAGGGAAGACCCTCGAGGTGACTGTTAACAGCGTGCCTCACGGCCATCCCATCGCCCATGGCCAACTTCGGCTGCACATACTGTCCGTTTTCCGGCCCATCACCATGTCTCCAGTGATGGTTGTTCGTTTCCAGTCTAAAGGCGGCGAAGAGATGGAAGCCATCCTCAAGCTATACGACCGGCGCCTTGGCAGTGGCTGTCGGCACTGGCGACACGAATGGAGTCAGGAAGTCGAGGCCTCATGGCAACGCTACGTCGGCGAGGGAAAAGCGCCCGCCCTCTTCCATCGCCTCGAAGAGAAGGGACTCCAGGAGAGTGAGGGCATCTTTGAGGGCAGCGGCAGCGACAGCGATGACTCTGCAGGAGAGGGATGTGCAACCCGGCCTCCCGTGGTCACTCCGGACAGACTCGCTTCAACCGAAGGATATCTCCAGCGTCTAGCTCTCCAACAGTTCGCCTCTGAAACCACAGCTTACCAGAAGATGACGGCGTTGCAGGGTCACTGCGTCCCGTCCCTACTCGCCCATGTCTCCATGTCGCTTGCAACGCCGGGTTTGGATCACGATCACGAAGGATATTTCAAGGTACCCGGTATCATCCTCCAGTATATCGAGGGCTACAATCTCTCCGCTGACCTCGCGTCAGAGATCCCCAGGGAAGCATGGGAAAAGACGGTCCAGCGCGCTGTCGACGCGGTAAAGATGATGAACAGTTGCGGCGTCATCAACCGGGACTGTCAGCCTCGGAACGTGGTGGTGCAGCGCTCCACTCTGCAACCCTTCTTGATCGACTTTGGGCAGTGCAACTTCCGGGAGGACTACGGAAGCGACGACGAGTTTGCTTATTGGGCGAACTCGACGGATAATCAAAGGGCCATTGGTGCTGTTATGACCGAGAAGCTCAAGAAGAAGGAGGGTGTGCATCTGAGCATCCGATACGAAGCCATGCAGTCCAACTTTGATCCAGAAACCTAACTTGAGGCCCCGGTATTTCCCAAGCAGCGACTCTGCCATGCAGACACATGAACCCCCAGTTTAGAGGCGCCCTAGAGTACCCTAATCAGCGCCACTGATGCCGGCGCCGACTCGACAATCCGGGCGTGGCTCACGGCAGCCGACGATGCGGTGGAACAACGCGAGATTGTTTCAACCCCGATGACGCTCTGTAACTCCGATATCGAGGCCGAGAACGCCATATCGCCCCGGCTCTTCTGGCATGACCTTCTCCGGTGCTGCCAACGTTGAGATACGCGGTATCGTTGTTAGTTGGTACTAGAATGGGCGGCAAACATAAGCCTTTATCCGCTAACAAGCCGACGATAAATAATACGAACGGGGAGGGCGTACGTGCATTTCGCATGTCATACGGGAACGTTGCACAACAACGTCTGACGACCGCGCTGTTTGCTGAAGCGGGTCGTGCGAAGGAGACGCCAGGCGCCTTGGTCGGCCTTGCCTTCGAAGCGGCTCCGAGATACGATACGAGTACGACTTCGTGGTCACCGTTAATGTAGCAGGCATCCCTCGGAACTTTTATCTTCCTATGGAGGAAGCCGTCGGGTCAATGTGACCGTACTACGAATATGTAAGACGAAGTTTAACTCGTGCTCCATTCCTACCGCTCGCATCACCTACACACAGGCAGCACCTTCTAGCTACCCAACAACCTCAATTGAATCCCCTTTCCGATGAGCCTACTTCCGGACCACTGCTTGCGCATGCCGCCTTGCATCCACGATGAGGCGGATAACCCTTCCACTATCTCAGTCTGCGACGATCCGCAGCTAACGCATGATGGACCCGTATGTAGGGAGCCTATGCGGCCTTCCGGGGGAGTCGAGTATCGAGGCGGTTCTAGAAGAAAGCTCTCGGACACCGGGGGTTCGCATGCCGGTCCCCGGACGTGCATGGGGTAATGATGCTGCTTGTGCCCCCGATAACGGTTCCCAAAGGCTTGGCTTTGATGAGGACACGAGATTTCAAGGTCATACTCCTCACCCTGGTTACTTTGGTTGCATGAGTCGAGGCTGACTCGGTGAAATTGAGTAGTCTTCCCCTCTATCCCCGAGATTTTGTTCCCCAGACGAAGACGGTGTCCGAGTTAGCTTCCCTAAAATGAGTGTTTGAGCAACACCGTTTGCACAAAATAGCGCCACCATGCTCTCGCTCTTCGGAGGTCTGGGGAAGCCAGCTGTCGTGAAACGCCGCCATTACAAGCAGAGCTTGCGGACGCGAGCAGCCTGCCCAGCGTGGCAAGCTCTGGAAGCAGAACGATGGTAGTTATTCCCGACATCCTCCTGCAGTGCAGTTCAATTCCAACCTTCGCCGAGCAGTTGGATTCGACTACGTATAGGGGTCGTCCCGCCAAGTATGTCTTAGGGCTAGTTTCGAGAATGAAACGTCTCGGGACGAAACCTTAGCCTGGAATCTTGTGGAGACAGGCGATGGCTTCTGATGCAGGGAGAATAGACATTACGCGATGGGACAAATGCTGTCTGCTGGAAAGAGGGAGGCATAATAGATATCTCTAGGTGGATAAGTGTACGTCGGAAGAGACGGAATGCCTCGTCACGACCACGTACGGGAGAAGCGTGTTCCCCCGTCGCCAGACCCATCCTTGTTTTCGCACGATTTCTGTCACTACAAAAGTATCTAGCCTCCTGTCTAAGAGACATACGTTTAGAGCAAGCTAAAAGCCGCACATCCCCTCAGAACTACAGCTTCGTGTAGTCACGAACGTTGCGAGTCGGTTCCATTCCGAAAGCGAAGCTGCCACATATGAGTCTAGGCTGGTTTCAGGCCCTGTGCGCCCAGCCGGAGAAAGGGGCGGCATGAGGCCAGAGACTACGGGAACGGACGGGCGTGCCGAAGGGTTCCCGTCCCGCCAAACAGGTGCGGCAAGTCCTTGTCCCCTCTAAAATGGTTCGATCGGAGCTGTTGGAAGGATTGAACCGAAACTACTTACCTCAACCTCAAGTCGTAAGACAAAGAAGAGGCTCCTAAAATTACCAACGAAGTGGAATGCATCCACGATGATGCATTTAGCGAGCACGGACTCGACGCTTCAGGTGCGTGCGTGCGCGCATGCGCACCCATCCGGCGGGCTGCAAACCCTGTCGATCACGGGAAGATCCAGCGATCCCCCTTTCTCCCATCCCGCCTCCCCACTCGCTTCATCCGACCCTTGAAGACGATCTTGGCACCGCCCTCGGGGCTGGCTGACGGTCTTGTCCCGGAAGCGGGTAAGAAGAGTCGAATTTAGGGAACCCGTTGGCTAAGGCAGCAGGGAGAAAAGAGTTCCAACCCGGGGTCTCCCCTGTTAGAACATGGAACATGGCGTCAGCCCACGGGGAAGAAGGGAAGTCCACGACCCCCTGGCAGATATAATTATTGTATCCAATGCATGAAATGCCCTCCAGAACAATCTCCAAGGCCGGCCACGTTTTCAGGAGCATGCGCCTCGGGAAGTAATTTCCACATGCGGGGCCAAGACGCAGCGGGCTCGCGGCTTGTTCGCGGACGGCATTCCAAACGGGGAGAACTGGCCCTTCTCATCGATAAATTGCGCGCCCGTGAGGCGAGGTGGCGTTCATGCGACTGCGTCCACCCATGTGCAATTGCTGTCAGTGCATGGTTAGTTTTCACAGCCTTAACCCCTGTCGCATCGCACCTCTGACGTGGGTCCTAAAAATACGACAGCTTCACGTTGCTTTTGGGAAGGGCTGATGGCTGGCCGAAGGTTGAGCTTCTCGAGGGCCTGCTTCGTTCATTCTTAGTAGTGCTAGCTTATATGGATCCAGGAGCAGGGTGGGATTGGAAAGCTTGTCTCTTGAGTTAACATCAGCCTTGGATCGAGGCACGGGGCAATATTAATTGATGTAAGCCAATATGGCCAATAATTATGGTGTCCATCTCGATCGGGGAACGGGGTGGAGACCCGGGGTGGATTCGCCGTGGTGGGGCGGGTCTCATTCTCACCAGCCACGAGGGATGCCAAGGTTCGAGTTTGGAGTGGACAACGATCTTGCGTTGGACGGTTGCTCATCAGACTGCTCATTAACGTCTTGGTTGGTCCTGCCGGAGTCGTGTCTGGTCGCCGAGGGCGCCGGACCTCCGTTAGATCGGCACCAGCGGGGAGACAGGTGTTCCCGGACGGGCGATCTAGTTTCGGGGTCCTGTTCCTGATGATGACGAAAGGAGAACTGGAACTAGTGTGGACTCTGTGGAAGGCACCCAGCAACATGGCAGTTGGGCGTCCAGGTGTCTCGGAGGTTACCGGGGCAAAGGAGTTTTAGCCCGACTACCGCCCACTTCGTGTTCGGGCCCCTAGACACGGTGTCGTTCCTGGGGACGTCGACGTGGGGTTGATCGTAGATAGGAATCGGCTTGCAACTGGCGGTATGGCTGAGTCGGAGTGGACGTTGTCTTCCCGGCTTCGACCGTATGTTCGGCACATTACCGTCCGGGCAGAGGACGGTACAGTACAGTATTATCCTCCTGAGCCAAACGAAAACGGCCGTCGCTGCCGCTCCTCCATTAGAGCTGCAAGATGTGTGATCTTGCTCAAGGTTAATCAAAACATGCACGGCGCAAATTAGCCTGCAGAAGCCCTACAGCGAATCGAACGACTTGATCTCGCGTGGAGGGTGGTTAATATCGATCATGCTCCTTCAAAAGACGAACCGGCGTGCTTCGTGCGACTTGGAAGATGTTCTGCCTATTCGCTTGGGAATTGCTGTCCCGCACGTCCTCGGTACGTTGCCGGCAAATGGAGTATTGCGACGTGGTCGCCTCTATTGCCGAGCTGAAGCCTTCGTCGGAGGTTTTCCTCATGCAGGGGCCGTGGCTCTGAGGAGGGGGCCATTCGGTACAGGGAGTGCCATGCCTTTGGAATCCGTCTCACTTCGTTACGGGTCCAAAAAAAAAAAATAGAACTCGCGAGTCGCCCTTGAACTCCAGGGGGGTTGGGACCTGAGTGCGACGTTCGCTGCCTGTGACGCGCCCCTCCCCACCCCAAAAGTTGCATTATGAATGGGGCGGTCGCAGGGCAGGCGGTGGCATCTGTGCTGATCCCTACCCGGTAGTACCTGGTTCCAGCGTCGGTACGGGTTACCGATGGGCACGTCCCTTCCACAACGACGCCCTGGCCGATTCATCTTCACCTTCCCACCTTCAAACCGCTCGGTTTCAATCCCCCAGGCAGCCTAGCAGATCAAGTTGACCCCGTGAACCACCCATCCCGAGATGCACTAACTCACCCAACTGAATCCTGGTTTCAAATCCCCCGGGCATGGGGACCCGAGAATGGGAAACATGGCGCTACTGGCTGTGTCGATGCCTCGTCCGAGATTATCTCCATCACATCACAGCCAACAACGAATCATCTCATGCTGCTTGCTCTGCTCAGGATTCATTGGCGCAGACAGGAACCAGCAGATTCCCATCTGGTGGGAGGGTAGGCGTGCAAGGGTCCCCCCCTGTTTCATCACTTCACCCAAGCCCGTCAAGCGATCCCCATCGGCGGCCTTGTGGACGCCCTTGACGAACCGTCCGTCCAGTCTCCGGCATGTCCAGTCCACGGCGCGAAAGTGGCGGAGCATGTGTTGATATCCTCAGCGCTCGTCTCTTTCCGCCCACCCGGGGGGTTTTGTACGCTGACCACCGCCTCCACGGAGCGCCGGGTGTTTCTCTTTAGCAGTTTAAGCTCCCGCTTCCCTCCTTGGCAGCGGGATCCCTCTTCCAAGGTGTCATACCGCGCGCCTGAATTTACTTATTAGTATCATATCGCTCCCGGTAACGCGATTCCTGTCTGCGCCTGTCTCATTGGGAGCCCGACTCCGCATATCACTCTGTACTATCATAGGAAGTTCCGAGATATTGTTCCCGAGCCGCTCTTGTCCCCGTTTGATCTCCTCATGGTCCACGTTGCCCGTCCAATCCACCCAGGATCTTCTCAGTCTTTACTTCGTCTCAAATCCTGGTTCTGTCCCAACACACTGTTTCCCTCCCCTCTCTCCCTCGTCCCTTTGTCTCTTCCTGTACCCTTCGAATCCCTGGATTCGTTCCGGGGGCCACGGCCTCAGTCTCTCCTATACTGCCCTGCCCAGGCCACAGCATCTAGCTAAAAAGGCCCTGTCTCACTCGTCACGCATGGTACCCACAGCCTGTCACACCCAGGTCCAGTCGTTCCCCTCTTACCTCGTAGCTACCTGCCAAGGCAACCCTGGGTCTTGCTGCGACCTGAGTCGGCCGGGAGGAGAGTCGTTACTTTTTCTCTCTCATCTGAGCCCCCCCATCCCCTGCATCCTTTCCGCTTTTTCTTCCCAATTCGGCCGTTTCCCTTTATAAACCAAGCTTTACCAGGCGAATAATACTCTTCCCCTTTGCTGCTTTTGCCTGGGTCTCCCCAGTCCTTTCGTTCTTCGCACGTCTCCTTGACCACTACCGGGGAGTTGGGACCATGTTTTCTCTTGACACCGCCTGCATTCGAGAACCGGATCTGGTGTAAATCAGCTTTGTCAACCCCATCCTTCCCCGTCGCTCCGACTCCTCTTCTTCGACGGCAGACGGCTGTGAGCTGAAGAGGAGAAGCCAGCCATGCCGCCAACGTGGACCCGCTTCCTGGTGGTCTTGTTCTGCCTTTGCTTGTTCCTCCAGCTCTCCACCTCCTCGCAGTCTTTTGCATTGGTGCGGAGACAAGATGAGAGCATACCGGAGCCGACAGGTGTAGACAACGGCGATGAAGAAGAGCCCACTGATGAGGCGGACGAGGATCAGCAGCAGCAGGAGGAGGGGGAGGAGGAGGAGGAGGAATCAGCCTCTGCCACTGCCAGCGAATCTGGGGACGTGACAGAGTCTGCAAGTGAGAGCGGCTCTCCAACGGAAACGCCAGACTTGGACGATGATGTCCTGGAGAGTAAGAAGGACCCATACTCAGTGCGTACGTTTGATTACTCACGGATGCTGATATATTTCAGATACCATCCCCGAGGACCAACTGCCCTTGGAGCCAAGGCTGACACCGGCCTTTGGAGTGGCCGGGGTACTCCTCATCCTCTCTGGGATCGGGTACCTGATTATCGGAATCAAGAACCCTTGGCTGCAGACGTTCTTCTCTGTGAACTTCCTCGGCAACCTGGCGACAACCGTCTTGATCTTGTATGTTATGACGGTGCCTGTGAATGATGGGATTCAGGGAGCCTATCTCGTCGGTGTTACGCTTACTGGCGTTATCCTCGGCGTTGGATCTACCTTCTTCAAGGAGATCACTGAGGGACTGGCCTGTATTCTCGGCGGCTTCTCGCTGAGCATGTGGATATTGACGCTAGTCCCGGGGAGCCTTATAACGCAGGAAGCGCCGAAGGCCGCCTTCATCTCAGTGCTATCAGTGGGGTCATTTGGGCTCTTCTTCACACACTACACACGAGACTTTGCATTGATAGGGCTAATATCCTTTGGGGGCGCCACTGCGACGGTGATTGGAATCGACTGCTTTACACGCGCCGGGCTCAAAGAGTTCTGGGCTTACATCTGGGATCTCAACGAGAACTTGTTTCCGAATGGCGCCAAGACGTACCCCATCACGAAGGGTATGAGGGTCGAGGCTGCCGCTATCATTCTCCTCTTTCTGGTTGGGATAATATCGCAGCTCAAGCTATGGCGCGTCATACAAAGCCGGAGGGCGAGGAGGGCCGCAGAAAAGGCCGAGGCAGAGAGAAACCTGCAGGCGGAGGAAGAGGCAATAGGAAGAGAGGTGGAGGAAAGGACCGCTAGGGAGAGGAGGGTGTGGGAGAGGGTTCATGGATCCGGGGATAGCGGCGCCGAAGAGAGCACCGTACCGAACTCTCAAAACTCTGAATTTGCTGAGAAGTTTCCCAGCGGGGCTGCAGCATCGACGAGGCCGCAGTCCTCCACCAATAGCGGTATCAACGACATATCTGTCCAAGCCCGACCGGATGCGCCGCTCAGCCCTGAGCCTGCGCTAATGACGTCGGGAGAAGGAGAGGGGGCGCAGGTAATGGTACGCATTGTACCAGATCGCTTTCCGCGGGCTCCGGATAGGGGGGCGACTCTTGACCCTGAGGAGCAGGAGTGGGCGAGTGCCAGCCACGAGGCTCAACCTACCGAACAGCTTGGTGTATTGCGAAGCATGACAACGTCACCACCACCCGAAGTAATACCGCTCCCATTCCAGCCCAATGAAGATGCGGATGGTGATAATGGAGTGGACCAGCGGACGGCGGAGGCTCGCTCATCGGTCGTTGGGACGTACGCTGAGGAAGACGAGCGACCGCAGAGCATGCGGAGCTCGCTCGCGAGACGTTTGTCACAGGGATCGACAAAACTATTACGCAGCCTCTCACAGAAGACGGACAAGAACCTGGCCCGGGATGGCGGAGAGAGCCGGGAGAAGTTGGTGGAGAAGCGGCCTGGTACTCGGACGGACGACGACCGGGGTTCGCTTGCTGCCACCGCCGATGTTGCGAGCTTGGATGAGGGGCGAAGTACTATTCGCGAGGATGACAGGAATAGTATTGAGATTACGGCGGATCTATCTGAAGAGAAGAACGAGGAACCGGCTGAAGACGCCGAACAGCAGGCACGTTCGAACAACCAGCCACCCGACTCGACTATTAACGATGCTCTTGAAAGTATCGCTCCGTCTGAGGTGCCCAACCAAAGTAAGGGGAAGTCGAGCGTTGGCGCCGTGGAGGCACCTGTCAACGGAAGCAGCGCATCGAAGCGAGACTCCTCCCCTTCGGCACCGTCGTCGACACCTCTTCCTCTCACTAGGGCTGCCCTCCCAGAGCCCCTTTCCAAGACGGCGCTCAAGTATCGGACCAACGAATGGGTGAAACATTCCACCACCGCCGACGCCCCCGATCCGGATGACATCTACATATACGACGCTCCTGAACCGGAAGAGTCCGAGGCGGACGAGGAAGCGGTCCCTGTGAACGTCGACGAACTTCGGCAAACGGCCATGACTGGAACGCCCGCACCGGCGCCGTCCCCGTCCAGGGCCAGTACCTCCATGCACGTCCGCTCCGTATCGAAGGTCGACTCCAGAACTTCCCTTAGCGGGCGCCACGATTCAGCCAGCCGGGGGAACGGGCGTTCACCACCGGGGACGCTCCCAGTTGACCCCATCCCCGAAGAGCCGAACCACGCCCCGAGAACAACACCTGCTCCTAGCACAACTGCCGCCCCGGAAGACGACCGCAGTTCGAGCAGGGCATCCATCTCCCCTTCACCTTTTCGTCGGAACCGCGCAACTAGTGGCTCGCCACAACAAAATGGCATACCCTACTCCAGCTCGCACACATTGATGGGCCAGCGCGAGACCTACATTCGCAACAAGCCACTGGGCATGCAAACCCCCTTGAATACAGGCGTACCCGTCGACTATTCCCTCTCCTACAATCCCACTCCGAGCGAGTCACCCGTGGACTACGGTACCCCGGCCCACTCACGCTCACGGAGCCCCGACGATGACGACATGCCCCTCAGCCAACGACGGGCTCTTATCCGTCAGAGCAGCAACATGAGCTTCCCTCGCGCGCCCAGCACCCTCGGAACTCCTGATACAAGCTTCAACTCGCATCAGCCTCAGCGCAACTCCAGCCTCCCGCACCCCGCCGTCCGCGAGGTACAGCTCGCCAACTTCAGACAATCCGTCCAGACTGACCTGCGCTCTGGCACTCCCGTCGTGCCCAACGCGGGGCGTGAGAGCGTAATGGGCAGGGGGCTGGAAGTGCAGAGAGGAATTGAGATACAGCGGCATGCGCTGCTGAGGGAGAAAGAGGCGGAGGCTCAGGCGAGAGAAGCAGAGAGGTGGGAGAAGGAGCGGAGGGAAAGGGCCTTCGAGGCGATGGCGAGGAGCGGGGAGCTAAATGGCGCGCATCGGGAGGCCATGAGGAAGTTGCAAAACCAGGCGAGGGATAGTTGAATCTCCACTCCTTCGTGACTTGGTCTTCCTCTATATATTTTCTTCTTTCCTTTCTGTTGTGGTTAACTTCTCTCGCATATTTGGGCCTGGTGTTTAGCTGGATGGCATGGGCAGAATCAAGGGCAGTACTTGGGTGCCACTGAAATTTCATTGTTATATATTATTGGGGACAGGGCAAGGGAATTTGCAAGACGGTAATGGTGTACCGGGAAAAATAACAAAAAGATGGCCTGGGATGGGTAATCCGGGACTAGGAGGAGACGTGCGGCATTGATACCCGCTGGCATGTACGTTGATTACAGACAGTAACAGTAATAGTCGCATGTCTGGAGGGCGAGAGCGAATGCAGCCAAAGCACCGAGAACAGTGAGTGCGTAACCACACTATGGCCGTGGCTCTCGATTACTTGCGTCATGGGCCTCAATGCACCCCCGTTCTCCATAGCACCCGACGTCTCGCCATGCTTTTTCTCCTACACACGGGCTACGACCGACTCTCTGATGGAGTCTAGGACAACTATAGGGGACTAACACGTGGTCGCGTCGTATACCAGGCGTCATATTCATCATGAGCTTCGAACGTAAATACGGATAGCTTCCTATTCCCTCCTCAACCAGTATGGGGAGTAAGGCCCCGCCCCTTAATCGTCACTTTGATACCAATACCAAACTTTTGTTAGCATCCATTAGTCCTTCTTGATGAGACTGTCGAACAGCGGCTTCAGCGACTGGGCGCTCTTCTTGGGGTAGCGCTTCTGGTCGTTCTCGTAGTCGACGAAGGTGACACCGAACCTGTCACGATTAGCATCTCTCCAATTTGGATAGGGAAGGGGGGGAACGATCAATGGAGAAATGTAGTCATACCTCGTCTCGTAGCCCTCGGCCCACTCAAAGTTGTCAAGGAGCGACCACGCCATGTACCCCCTCACATTCACACCGTCCTTCTCGTAGGCATCTGCCATGGCGCGCACGTACCCGTCAAAGTACTGCACGCGGAAGTCGTCCTCAAGGATCTTCTCTAGCGGAAGGTCATTCTCGCCCTTGATCGACGTACCGTTCTCGGTCACGTAGATCTTGGGGCGGCCGTAGCGCTTGGACAGCCAGTTCAACAAGTCGCGGAAGCCCTGTGGGTTCGGGCGCAGCCAGAATGACTGCGTCTCCGGGCCGATAATCTCGCCCGACTTGGACTCGAAAAGCGTCTCGAGGTTGCCGAGGAAGTCGTCCGGGTCAGCCGGGGTGTCCTTGTGACGGATGTAGTTGGCAGTGTAGTGGTTCATGCCGTAGAAGTCGTTACTCCCCTGGACGAAGGCGCGCTCCTCCTCAGTGAAGGTGGGGAGGCGGTCGCCGAGCTGCGCAACCATGCTGTCGGGGTACTTGCCGAAGTATACGGGGTCGGCGAACCACGAGATGGCGAACTCGATCTTGCGGTCGCAGGCCGCGACGTCCTCCGGGTCTTCAGGGTCGTAGGGGTAGGTGGCGTCACCGTTAAGAGTGATGCCGATCTCGCCGCCGTTGGTAGGCTTGAACTCGTCACGGTAGACCTTGACGGCACGGCCGTGCGCGACGAGAATGTTGTGGCCCACGATCCAGGGCTCGCGCGAGCTGTCACCCACGGCGGACTTGGAGCGGTCGGACGTGTGGCCAGGTGCGAAGAAACCCGTGTTGTAGCCCAGGATAGAGGAGCAGAACGGCTCGTTGAAGGTGATCCAGTTCTTCACCTTGGGGAGCGCCTTGAACATGATACGCGCATAGTTCTCAAAGTCAAGAGGGAACTCCTGACGGTTCAGAAGGCCGCCGTAGCGCTTGTCGAGACCATCAGGCAGGTCCCAGTGGAATAGCGTCACGAACGGCGTGATGCCGGCCGCGAGCAGGTCGTCGACGAAGCGCACATAGTGGTCGATACCGGCCTGGTTGACAGGATCGTTGCGGCCGCCAATGGGCACAATGCGGCTCCACGAGATGGAGAAGCGGTAGCAGGTGGCGCCGAGGGACTTCAGGAGCGCAATGTCCTCGCCAGTGCGGTTGTACGAGTCGCAGGCGACGGCGCCGGAGCTGCCGTCAGCGATTTTCCCCGGGATTTTGGTGAAGGCATCCCAGATGGACGGCCCGCGTCCATCAGCTTCCGCCGCACCCTCGATCTGGTACCTAAACTGGCCCCGGGAAGGACCGAAACGTTAGCGTCTACATCGCGGAGTCTCCGGGCCGAGCAAGAGGCTGCAGTAATTTAGAACCAAGAGGGGCAGCTGGCGGTGGGGCAGAGGGACGAATGAGAGCAGGATTGCGAACCACCAACGCCCGTGGTGCATTCGCCGATGCCAGGCGCTCTAAATGACAGGTGGTGTGGGGGGAAGATGGCAGAGATATTGAGCTTGAGCCAACGCTATTGAGCCACAAGATGTTGGATGATTCTCAAGCGGGGATACAAGTCTAGGAAGCCGACGTACGCAGCGGTTGCAAACCCCCAGTGGAAGTCTGCGGGCAAACTCATTTTCGGACGGGTTATGGGATAGTTAAAGTGAAAAAGGTTGAAGGAGGTGGACTCGGGAGATTCGATTGGCAGTTATATGATAAAATGGAGAAGTATCCCGACTGGAACTGGAGTGACCTGGGTATATGATATGGAAGCTAGGTCTAGAGGAGGAAATCTCGGATCCGGAAGGAAGTGCAAAGAAGGGAGACTGTCTTCTTTAAATAATTACAGAGCCCCAGTTACGCTGGCCGGCGATGCCCAGGCGGGCACAATATCCGTCTAGCCAGAAGGTGGGACCAAAGCACCCCGAGCATCCGCAATCCCAACGCGCTCACAAGGTTTCAGCGCCAGCACTGCTTCCCTCCGCGTCCCGGACCGTCGCGACCGAAGCAAGCCCAGCCCGGGCCGTCCAAGGGGTGGAGAGTGTACGTATCGATCCGGTGCGCTGTGCCGGATCGTTTGGGAAAGGGAGGAGCGTGTATCGGAGCATGGACGTGTGTGCCCCGGGTGCGGGTGGAGGGGAATTGTGCGGAGCAACGGATGGTGGGGCTGGGGGAGGGACGGGAACAAGTGCGGGGGCGAATGGCACTGTTATGCACGCCGGAGACTGTGGATAAGGCTTATGCCTCTCTTCATGGATAAATCGTTGCTTTGACACCCCCAGCTCTCTCTGTACTAATCCTACCTCGCGGGAAACCGAAAGCGGTATCGTCAAGCGGAAGAGGGGTCATCCCAATTGTGGGTATCGTGACAACGACGGGGTAATTTGAGCCGTTGCTGCTAGGGCGTTCGAGAAGTTGGGGCACCCGTACGATCGGTCAGTGTATGAAGCTTGCCCCACTCCAGAAAAATAGAAGAAAATCTAGGAGAGTGAACGACCTCGCCAGCGTTCACTCTAGTATGGAGAGAGCTTGCTGACAGCCCATTTCCCGCACTGGGTATGGCGTGGAGGTAGGAGGCTGGTCATCGGCTCGCAGGGGTCCGTGTAGTCCCAAACGCAACACCCGGGATCCAATCTCTTGTGCACATCGTGTCCCTCGCAGCCCCGAGTCGGCTTTGCCATGTAATACGTGACTCGAGAGACACCGGTGTCCATTACAGCTAATTGCTTCCGTCGCCAGTAGAGGCAACTCCTGCACTGCTGACGAAACAACGGTCCAGGATAGCTGGGACACTGAACCCCGGCGGCGGGGTCCTTCCGTACCGTGCGTGAATCTGCCTCGTGCGAGCCACGCCATTTCGGCCCCCGTCTCCCCGTCTCCCGAGCCACGATGCACAAGTCAAGGAAAACTGCATAACCTATGCCTGCGTATAATTTCCTTCTTGTCCTCTTTCTAATGCACAAGTCAAAAAACCTCTGGAGTACTCCTACAGTAGACCTGTTGTAGCTGGGTGTTGCATGTGACTAACAATGTCCCCAGGTTTCCCCGCTTTCTGGACCGTAAAAACGGCGCTCGAGCCTCGGCGCGCTTACACGGGCCGCCTGGCCGTGAGGTACCTCCTGCCGACAACAGTACGAAGTTGCTACAAGCAGGAAACTATCATCCTCACCCCGCTCTTGCCTTCACAAATGAACAGCGAACTTTTATACCATCCTCGGTAAGGCATAACCCAGCAAGACAAATGTTTTGTGCATTCGCGGCTTCAGGGCCACCGGATCGAAGGCTATGGAGTCCCCGGAGATCCGGTCCACCCCGTCTGAGCGGTTATATCTTGCGGAAATATAACCCCGCTGGTTCCAGGAGTCCCATCCTTGTGTCTGAGCAAGCGCACAGCTTTTCTTACAGTATGCAGAACATCGATGTCTTGTTCCGAGAAGGTAGCATGGGGGAGGTCCTGTTTCAGGAGACGAACATTACACTGTCGGTGTGAAGCGGCACCTAGTGACACCGAGGCCCTGTTCTCAAAGGCAATAGACACAATTTAGACAGGAGAGTCCATGTAGCCTAGGGGCCCTATTCCAGAAGCAGCTATGGAGACTATCAAGGCGGAAGACAGACTATATGTGCCTGTGAGATACCTAGCTTAACGTGCTAGGGGGAAGGCACTAGGATATGGCGGCGCAGAATGGGCAGGGCGACGGTCAAGCCCCAAGAAGGACAGTGTTCTTCAACTTAACCAGGGCTTCCTAGGTTCTGAGGTTGTTCATAGAGCCCAGTCACACTGCTCACTGGACATGGGGCAAATAGGTTTCAGCTAACCGTTCACTGCCACATATCTCCACATATCTTATAGACATTTACCTCAACTCTGACATCTTGCGAGGCCCCAACTATTATGTTATCATGCTTCAGAAGGCTCAACTAAATTTTCTAAGCACTCAGTCCAGTACCTGAATAATCAATGCGTCTACTCCGCGCGGAGGAGCTGGCGTGCTCCATGCTGTTATTCGTGTAATTCAGGCACATGTTCAGAGACAAAATCCAGCATCAATTATGGCGTTTTGCGCCGTCATGCCTTTGGAGACGATAAAAGCCCGCACTTGCTCGGCAGTGTCCTCCACCGTAGCAAGCCTCTTCAGCTTGCTGTTCTCCCTCGCAGCCGCAATCCTCTCCTCGGGGAAAGAGAGTCCCCAGTCCTAGAGCTGGAGTAAGCGTATGCCTTCTCGACGGATATCTACGATGTATAGAGATAGAAAACGGGGAAAGGGACATAGAAAGAGGGGCTCAAAACGTACCGTCAGAAGCAGCGCTGGAGACACGCAGTTCACCCTGATTGAAGGCGCGCAGATGCTCGCGAGGCACTTGATAAGATGGATTTGAGCGGCCTTACTTGTCGCATAAGGCTGGCACCGTAGTAAAGTGGTGAGTACCTGAACCTGCGTGGACGAAAGGAACTGGGCTCATACCAGACTACTGCCCGCGGGCTTCACCCCGGCCGTGCTTGCCGTGCTCACAAACACCGCTGATCCCTCCTCGCGCTTGTTCGCCTCCTCGAGATACTTCCGTGCGGCGTTAAATAGCCAGAGATGGGACTTTACGTTCGCATTATAGCATCGATCCCAGTCCTCTTCATCAAGCCCTTCATCCAAATTGGCAAAGTTCGTAATCTTCGTCCACCCAAAGTTCGAGACTATGACATCTAGTCGCCCACCCGTCTCAGCCGCGGCTTCTTCGACGAGACGGACCACGTCCGCCTTGTTGTGGAGGTCTGCCTTGATGGCTCGGAAGAGGGGCGGGTCGAGTCCGTCCTTCGGCGGCGCGTCGTCCTGAAGCTCGAGGATGAGCTTTTCGGCGCGGGTGGCGTTCTGAGAGTAGTTGATGATGACACTGTAATGGAGATCACGAGCTAGGAGACGGGCGATGGCCGCGCCGAGGCCCGCGCTGCCGGCGGTGACTAGGGCGATCTTTCGAGGCGGCATACTGCGGATGATTCAATATGGCTAGATGATTCTGGCCCCGTGATACTGGTAACTCGATCTGTCTAGTGGATTGCGCTCCAAAATTGTCGCGATTGTTGGAGCTCGAGGTCGCCGTGTTGTGTGTCTGAGACCCCGCACTTGCGCGATGTACGTTGCCGGAATGCCCCACCTTCAGCCGGCACGAGTTGCTCAGGAGACAACAGAAGATATCAGACTGCCCACTCCCGCTACGTAGTATTGTGGCTCTTTATCGGAAAGGGAAGCCCAGGGTCCTTGTATAAGTCCCCGTTTTAAGCCACCCCAAAATCTCACCTCGTGGGTAATTACTGTTCGCCTTATGGTGTTGGTGTTTCGCGTACTTATACTCTCAGTATAGTGGCGCCAGGCAAGGAGGAGCCCATTATGGTGATCAGAAGCGACATCCGCGACCAGCAGACCATCGACGATTTGCGCAAATGTAAAAACGCGAGATCTGTAGAGAGGAAGTTATTCAACGGTACGAGCAATAACGGTCTTGTGTTCTGGGGATACGTTCACATCCAGTAGTATCCGTTGCGACGAGCGAGTCGCGCCACATCTTTCGGTTCCTCCACGACCCGCTCAACCTGGTCTTATGTGAGAAAGATATAATCCTCTGGACTGACGCCCTTTCTGTCCGCAGGATTTCCAGCCCTTTGCAATGGATCTTCGGGAATGGAACGTGTCCGATGACAAGGATAAAGGCTGAGTTCGGAACTTGAAACGGACAGCGAGCGAGCTGGAGGTGTTTCAACTCCCGAGGGGAATTGGGAGGTATTCACACCCAATAAAACTCCCTTATTCCCATACGGGAAGCCTGCCTGGATTCGGGTTGTTCTACTTGAAGTGGGAAGTGCGGCTTAGATATCTTAGCTCTGATGTGTGCCAGCCCAAGTGCTGATTGGCAGGTAACGTCTTGTTGGGCAGATGTATAGCATAGGTGTTGCGTTCCTCACGTTCTGTTTGGGTTTAGTGCGCTGTCGCCCCAGAAGCGCGCCGGTTCGGCACCTTTGTCGGCATGGGTACAATAGCTGGGGACTTCCCCTATATCTTCTCAGTACAAGACATGCCTGTTATTTATGATAATTTGCGTCTCAATTCTCTATAGTTGACATTAGACAGTTAGCTACCAGTAACTAAATGTGCTCTGTTGTGAGTGGGTTGAGGGCTCCCTCTAATATCAAGTCGAAGGAATAATCTATGTCACAGGGCAGTTATGTTCCGTAGGGAGTAAAACCTCCCCATTGTTGAAGATCATAATAGAGTAGCGTTCCATTTTATGAAGGAGAAAAAAAGGCTTATATCCTGAAGTGTCAGAAAGCCATGACGGTGAGATGGCGTTGGACTATCATGAATCCGTAGTCGGCCTTGCCTGTGTTGCTTCTAAAGGGAAACCACCCATCACCCGACTTGTCCTCGGAACCTAGTTATCCAGTCTCAAAATCAAACTATCTGCGGGTAGCTCCGCATCACGCCTCGCGCAGCTCATCAGGCGTGTCCGGCTGCCGTAAATAGCGAGCAGAGACAACCGCAGGTTCCTTCTCAAGAGCCGCCATAATCCTAATCACCGTCGGGAACGCCTCTAGGTCGACGCCAAACCTTTGCGCATTCCAAATCGCCGGTACCAAGCAAGCATCCGCGATAGATATCTCGTCACCAACAGAGAACACTCCGGCTGATTTTTTCACCACAGCCTCATACGCCTCAAAGCCGGAGGTAGCCAGCTCTCGGATCCATGCCTCTGCGTCGCCACCCATCTCCCGCACCTTGCGAAGGATCCGAAGATTTGTGACAGGTTGGATGTCACACGCCACTATGGCCGCCAGGGTGCGTACGAAAGCCCGCGCCTTAGGGTCGTCCCGCGGGAGGAGTGGATGCTGCGGGTGAACTTCATCGAGGTATTCGAGTGCCGCAACGGACTGGCCGATCTTGAAATCCCCTCCTGCCTCATTATGACAGACGAGGAGTGGCACCGACCCGGAAGGGTTGAGTTGTCTATGCTGTTCCGAGCTTTGCTCATTCTTGAGCAGGTTGACGGCGACCTGGTCGTAGCTCAGGCCCTTTATGTTAAGCGCGATCCGCAGGCGTGCTGAACACGAGGAACGAAAGTAGCTGTAGAGGGTATAGTCCGGCATTGTTGAGCTGATATTGCATGACCTGAGACAAAAGTTGCCTTGCCGTGAGGGCGGACCTGTGGCCTGGTGTCTCTAATTTATTCATTCTTACATATTAACCTTAAATGCCATCACAAGCATGTTTGCTCCAAATGTCCCTAATAGCGGAAGTAGCGGAAACGGACCGCGCCACAAGATTGTCGCCAGGTTGCAATCCGGATAACTACGGGCATATTCGGCCGGCAAAGAATACCCGGAAGTGGACAGCTACGGCTTCCTACGGCTTGCCCCGGACACCCTGCTGCGTATTTATTCTATGGAGCTGCAGTCCACCACGTACAAAGACTCCTTTCAGATAGACTGCTACTATGTTTTGTCCACCAGCCTTTTTCTCCGCCCCGCATTGTGTTCAATCCTCTCGCACCCTACTAACACTGGATTAATTTGATAGGCGCGGAGCAATTGAGTTCTATTAGGTGGTGGCTACCATGCAACTCCCAATACCATACATCAGGATTATCTACACTCCATGCTCTCTAAAAATATATTTCATGGTTACGCCTCTTCCGTCATAGAATGCCGCCTATTCTTCCCAGAATGGGCACTGGAAAGCAGACATTAGCTACCAGCTTCCCCGTTAAAAAGAGGTATTAACCTAACTTACCGCTTGGTCTCATGCTCGAGCATCCTCACATTCTGGCGTGCCTCGGCAACCGCTCCCGCAGCCCTCACCGCCTCTCGATCAGCCCTGATCTCGGCCCGCTCAGCTCTAGCGAGTTGTTCGCGAGCAGCAATGAGCTTCGGATCTTCGGGCACGTCTTCCTGGACGTCCTCGTGGGGATGTCGCCCGAAGAAGCTTCCTGCATTGTGGGAGAGTCTCCTCGAGGAGCGCCTGGTCTTTTCCTGCTCCGGCGAGGAGTGAGACGAGGAGCGGTGATGGAAGAGGCCGCCACCGGAGGATGTGGAAGAGGAGCGGTGGTGGAAGATGCCTCCATGCTTTGGAGACTGGTCGGCGGTCGCCTCAGTGGGCGACGTGGCGTGTTCATGATTTCCGAAGACCATCTTGGTTGTGAAGGACTGTTGCTTCGTTCTCAACTGTTCTATTCGAGATATTGTCCAGAACGCACAGAAAGTTTGGGAGATGGCGTCGACTAAATATCAAGCGACAAAGGAGCGGTCCCTTATTCTAGAAATCTGGATTCGTGGTCTAGATGACGTCGGAGGCGTAGTTCTTGGTGAACAGAATCCGTCGTGAAGATCTGGTGGGTACCTATCACCTGATGTTGGCGTGAGGTGTTTGACGGACTTGGGCCTGACCACTTGACGTATTTGCCTCTGCATCTATGTACTCAGTAACCCAGTCTGGAAATAGCGGAGAGTCCCGAAGCGCTGTTAATGAGCGACCAGCTGGACAACATCAGGCCTCTAGGTTAAATTGGGATGAAATCTCGCCACTGAAGGTGGGGTCTTCCATCGGAGATATGAGAGATGTACTGTAATGTTGGTCGGGTATGACAGGGACCATTATGGGTGGCGTTGGTATCTTTTGTGGAGAACTTACTGTTTCTAGGAGAGATTCTATTAAGTGGTACGCTTCGTGGGGTTACGCATTGTCTCCCAACATCAAGGAGGAGTGATCACTATAGAGCTGTTGCTTCCCGGTCTATAAACCCCGGGGCTTACAAGGGGATCCCATTATCATTCGGAAGTCAATTTGAGTGGCATGTCGTTGCAAAGCATGTCCTGGTCAAATTGCATTCATGCCAAGCTGAATCCATGTGGCTTACCTCCAAACGCCTCTGCGGCATCCTTCCTTCTTCAGTCTAAGCCTCCCCATCACCAGCCGGATTCTTCTTCCGCCTCTTACAAATTTTCCATATCCTCCATTTCCAAAACTTCGAAAATAACAGATATGTCAATGCAACGGCCAAAGTGGCGTATATGACAAAGTACGGCGACACCACCTGGTGGCTGTCCTCTGGGATCCACTTGAAAAAGGTAGTGGAGAAGACACTCTGGAATCCGAACCCATCAGCCAGGGGTACTCTATATAGTAAGGAGGTTTATCATGCATAGCACGTTTGTCTCTCCTCGCGAGGCTGGGTCTTACCGCAAGGAATGTGCCCGGGAGGAATAACATTCCTAGGTGGGCTATGGTCGTCATCTGCCCGCTGTCCTTCTTCGCCCGCTCCGCGATGAGGTGCCCCTGCTTGGCGTTCTGTCGAGAATGGTAGTTCCACTCCTATAGTGGACAAAGTCCGGGAGAATTAGCTTCCAACTGAACCTGGCTGATATTCGAGGCCAAGGGCAGGTGGAACGGTGAGAGTGCATACGTACCATTTGCGTCGCCAGACTCATTCCCTCAAGAAGAGCATTCAATGATCGCGCCTTGCTTTCGCATTCATCCATCATCTCCTGCAGCCTCCCCGCGATTCCCGCCCCGATATCACGCTCTTCGGCGTTGTCGTCCGCAGTTTCCGGGTCCCTTGAGTCCGCAGCAAAATACTTCTCTGAAAGCCACCTAGAGTGCTCGGCCATCCTCCCCAGCTGCACCCTGAAGCTCTCTAGTCCCGAGCTCAGGGAGCTCGCTTCCATCCAGAGCTTTGTGGCCTCCCACCCCTCCGCCGCGAACGCCGCCCCGCTCTTCTCATCGTCGCTAGGGCTTCCCTGGCCATCCCCTTCAACGCCAAGACGACGCTCCATGTTCAAAATTCTCCTGTAGATTTCGGACTCTTGGAAATCAAAGTTGCCGAGGAGGCGCTTCCTCTCTAGCTCGACGAAGAGTACTGGGAGCAAGAGCGGGTGTAGAGCGGTCCCGGAAGCGTCGACCTTGTCGATGAAGTGCTTGGCGTGCTTGAGCATGGTCTTAGAACACCCATAGAGCACGCCGTAAGACTTCCGATACTCCGGAAACCCTCATTCTTATCGTTAGAACACATGCAGTTGACTCATGACAGGGGACCTAGTTCGCACACTAGACCCATTATCCTGGGGACATCTAGAACCCCGGTGAGCTTACCGATCGATGGGCCATGGGATCCTCCGTCCCAGTTTACCTTCCGACTGGTAAAAACTGCCGTCGATCTCCTACATACCACGTCGGCGATTGATCTGTGGTGAAATAGATGTGTAGCCGCCGCTTGGAAAGTGTCCCGCGACTGGCGGAGCGATGTTGAACGGGGGCTCTCTGGCCCATGAGTATCACCGCTGGGTATTCTTGAGTGAACCACCAATATCAGGCTTGGATGGCCCTGCGATGGAGGTGGTACTACCTTCACACAGTTGTAAGTGTGTGGCTTTGAGTGAGGTTCCGGGTGCACTCACCTGTTGCAGCCATTTTATGTAGTCGTCCTCCGATTTGATTACCCGGTGTAGGGCGATTGGCTTTTCCTGCTATTTATGGAACGTATGAGCAACGTTTCAGTTGTGCGCATACGTATATTGAGTAACTAACGGAATCTGGCCGCTGGATATAGACCGTTGGGGTGAAGAAGGCCGGACTCGGGCAAAAGTCGAACTGGGAGAGCTCGGCATCGCTAAACGAGTTTCTCCGGTTAAGCCATTCCATGATAGACAGGGTGCTATAATTCCGGCCAGAGGGCTTCAGGAAGCATTGGGCATTAGATCCGAGATTATCGGTGCATGGGGTTTCCAGTTCTGTCGTATCCTTCCCACCTTATTAAATCAACATGGCCAAGGCATCCTCGCGATCGCAGCCCTCCCGGGCATGGACATTACATGCCGCAACTCGATGTGCAATAACTTCCCGAGCTCACCAGCCCGTACTGACGGCACCCCCCTCATTCTTCCACATGCAGCAGAAAAAGGTGCGTGGCATTGCCCAAGTTCGACCAATAACACCCCTCCACGCAGCACCGATGTGCACCTCGCATCTGCGCCTCCCACTGATGCCTACATAACTCTAAAGCATGGGTAATGTTTTTTTTTTGATACATTAACCAGAGCCTGGTCTAGTCGTCACCCCAAGAAATCAACTTGTGCCAGGTGAATTTTCCCGAGCCTTGCGTTCAACGCGTCGCGTGGCCCGCTCTCGCGACCCAAGGTGCGAGCCCGAGAATGGTGCCTACTAATTAAGACATGCTGTGCAGCCCCGTGGTCAGGGAGCCTTACGCAAACGTTTTGCATTTTCGTCTAGAAGCATTCTATATATACTAGTCCAAGGCCCCATCTGCGCCTAAGGCTCACACGGCATTCATGCCTCTCTCCCAAAACCCTCCTGGGCAACGGACCTGGCTCCACTGGCTTCTCGATAGGATACCCTGGTTTAAAAGGCACAACGGAAACGAAATGACGGAGTTCCCGGCACTAGAGGTTTTCAGGCATCGATACCGGGACGCCAAGTTTTTTATAGAGGGCGTTAAGCAGCTTGGGTTCACTTCTCACCAGTTCAGAGTTGTGGTATGTACTGGTACCACCATGGCTCATCGTACCGGGCCTTATGTCTATTTGGCTTTTTTTCCAGTTCTTACCAGGGTTGGCGTTGCAGACCGACAGCAAGCACATTAAATTCCACATCGTCCAGGAGCTCTCACCTGTAAGTGCGAAAGAGCCGGCCGTGGAAGAGCAATAAGTTGCTGCGCCACTACAATACTAAGCACCACACCTCTTGTAACACAGGACCAACGCAGATACGTACGCAAGTACGTCGACGACATTTACGCCACACCGGACTCTCCCGAATGGACATGATTAGCCAGGAGACGTGTGGGTCTAAACCGGAGCCAGTCGGCAGCGTTATTCATGTATATGCCGAAGTAGTTGGATCAGGTGGCGGGGTCTGCGAGGAAGACGTCTATCCTGTTCAGTCATGGAGGGTCAGATATTCTCATGTTCACTGAGAAAATAACTTCTAAACTCTCCGTTCCAACTCCTATTGATCTAAGTGTTCCTGGCTGAAAAATTGACGAACGAAATCCGATGTGGCCCGTCTATCCACGTCAATGACCAACATGTGGTCCTCTATTAAGCCCACCAGCTTTTCTACTCGACCCTCACAACTTCGTATCTTGTTCTCCTTGTGCCGCCGCAGCTTCTCATTAAGCCACCACTCCTTCAGAAATAAAATTTTCTTGTGACGAACTGGGTGTTAGTTCGAGTTCCGGACCACTTGCCTGGGGCGGCATTTAACTCACCTCGCGTACCGGCCTACTAACCTCGGCACTTATGCTCACCGAAGAGTATCCAAAAATTCGCGACCAGAACGAAGCGTTCTCGGTGGCGACCGGACGGAAGAACGTCAATTCGGTTATTTCCACCCTCCCCAGGGGACCTAGAAGTTCTAGCTCCTCCTCCCTATCGGAGATAAATTTCTTGATACCGTCGGCGTCTCCTAAAGCGAACCATGAAAGTAGCTCTAGGTACACACAGGCTAGGGCCCAAACGTCCCGCTTGAGTGTCAGCCTCGCGTTATCATTACCATACACCCGGAGCTCCGGGGGATGGTATATCGGGTGAATGGGTGGGTGCTTCAGCCAGATCTCGGCTGTTGGGCTGTCGAGCTGCTCCGCGAATTCAAAGTCGGAGATCCGGAATGTATATGACGTCTCACCATCCCGACCCGGGGTCTTAAAACAGAGGATGTTCTTGGGCTGGATGTCAGCGTGCCATTGTGGCACGGCCTTGCCTTCTGGGCTGGGGTATCCGTGGATATAGGATAGAGCGGCGGCAAGACCGCGGCATTGCTCCCAAAGCCAACTGGGCGTCCTCCAAGGAGGGTTTAAGGACTCGTCTTGTTCAGGCGGAGCATTATATTCTTCCCAGAACAAGTCAAGACTACCACTTTCCGCCCACGGGAAAAGCATATAGTTTAGGCCGGCATGGTGAAAGGCAGCGAGTAGGGGAACGATGTTGTTATGGCCTCTAAGCGTCCTGACGTTTGCCGCAACCTCATTTTTAAAGGACCTTTCCCGTGAGTTCTTGAGAGCGAAATACTCGTTTGCGTTTTCCTGAGAGAACAGTAACGCACAGCCGTCAGCGATGCGATCGGTCAATGAAAGGGGTGAGAAGGTGCGTACAAAGTTATGGTAATGTCTACTTATCTTAACCTTCCTTATAGTGGTTTTTTCCTGGCCGTCTATAGAAGTATACATCTCGCCGCCGCCTTCGTGCAAGTTCCATGGGTCCTTTTCGTCTTCACACCACGGGAGGCACACTTCCGAATCAAACACCTCAGGTTTGATATCGGAAACAGCCTTTCTCTCGAAAAAAGGAGAGAGCATCGCCCATTGGAAGTGGCAAAACAGCCGTTTCTCTTCTATGGTCCACTTTTGCATCGTATCAAGGATACCACAGCTTTTATTCGTCCGCGTCTTGAGGCGCGTACCGCAAACTTCGAAGGGCAGGTCGGCGTCGCATATCCCACTTCCGGGGAGGCCGCTTGCTGTATTCTCCCGGGCGCTAAGAGATAGCATCACAAAGATTATCCTGGCTCCCGTACACCTGGGCATCTGGCATTGGCACTGTCCTGCTTCGGGGCTGATATATGCCGCTGCTTTCTTTGCCCAGGCGTCATCTTCTTCATTGCTGCGAGAACACGCGTTTAGCAGGCAGAATGTCGTTTGCGCGTCCAGATCATTGACCAAAGCTTGCTTACAGATGAAGCGCCTGCCGGAGTTATTGACGTCGGTTTCCGATGCTCTGCATATGATTCGGGCGATTTCGTCGCGGGAGGCGGCGGCTCCATTGGGACAGTGTGGCAAGCAGTCATGGAGTAAGTCTCCGCGTGCGGTAGTACTGGATGAGAAAGTTTCATCCCTCTCCATAATCGTGAGAGCAAGTGATAACAGAGGTAAATTGGAATGTCCAGGGAGCGATTCTCTACTCAAGCGAGCTCGCCGACCCATCTCCTTTTTCCTCCAGCCCCCCAGCCTTGGCCGCCCGGCCCCCATTCCCACTAGCGTCCTAGCGAAGTGGAAGTGTAGCATCCAGGGCGCCTCCAAGTCAGCCGTTCTGCCGACAAGGTTCAACGGCCAATGAGGCTTCACCTGCTCGTGTGGCTGCAGATGCCGGACATGGGTGGCAATGTGAACCAGCAGCGGACCTGCCAACCCTCCTCTAACACAGCCACGGAGTCGGCGCCTGTGTACCATGTTCTGCTGAGACCTGGGGGTTCCGGTCTTGGTATTGGGATTTGTAGAAGAGGGGGGGGGGGGGGGGGGGGGGGTGT